>JASANE010001523.1:0-23126 GCA_030248225.1 Trileptium ribeirensis
CTACTCCAGTGTAAACAATAAGTTTGTAACTTACGTTAGCGAACCCCTTTTTAATTGTATTACGGCATTTAGAAATATAATTTAATTTGTTTGCTGTAAAGGATTCAACGTTTTGTTTGTTCCGATATTCCAGTGAAATAACAAACAAAAAGCAAGACAGTGTTGTTTTCGGCTAGCCCCCCAACCCGAATCAATTAGTTTTAACCATAATTGTAGCACTATTCGACGCAACTCAACGGTCTGGCTCAAAAGAATTCCCATTTCGGCCATTTTTATGGCAAATTTTTTTTTAGTTTCTTGGACCCATTGGTTTCGCTTGCTACACTAAATTTTCAAAAAAAATTTCTCGATAAATGCTTAATTTTATTTAACATTCGAACCACAATCATGAAGGCCGGGAACCGAAGAAAAATATACAATTTTTGTCATAAAATGACGGAAACGGGTATTTTCTGAGCCAGCTGTCGAGCCGGGTCGAGTAACGGTACAATTATCGTTATATCTTCAAAATGGACCAAATGCTATTTTAGTGATTTAAATAAGAAAGGGCTTGAGCGCACACTTTGAACACTAAACCGTAACTGGTTCAATGTTTTGCTGGTTGTCGGTAGGGAACGACCGAATACCGAATATTCGGCCCCTACTATTCGGCCGAACACGTGTCGGCGCAACTATGCCGGCGCAACACCTATGTATGATGACAAATCTCTAAATCTATAACTCTATAAATCTACCACTGTATGTACGTGCACCATGCAACAGGTCGTTTTGTGTTGTGTTGCTGAGTCAGCGATAGTTTTTGTTCGATGAATTTTTTTGCTTTGTGCTCTCGTTCGTTAGGTTGAAGTTATAATTTTGTTTTTTATAACTTCATTATCTGGACAACGGCGATAATTAGTGCGTGAAGTCTTATCGCTAAAAAAAGAACAGCTCAGTGCGTGGTGTTCGGGGGCGGTAGACTTAGGGTTACGCTTATGTAGATATGTAGAACGGCATAGCATGATGTCTCACTTCACATTCACGATGTGTCAACGAAAACGAACAAATCCTGCTGCATTTAGACCCCAAAGTATTAATTTCGCAACTATTATGGCAGCGAGATAGTGCACGGCTGATGAAGAACATAACTGTGGTGATCAGAACATTCGATCCGGCAGCGAACTGAATTGATGAGTCTCAAACGCATCTTGTCTTACCAAAGTTGCAACACGTTGGACGTATTTAGCGGTTTGCAGCATCATTATCAGGACTCCGGCCGTAAAATTAGGATATCTGGTGGGCAGATTGTGACTCTATTTTTCAACTAACAGCGGCCAGTCAACTATTCGGTATTCGACCGAATATTGCCAACTATTCGGCCGAATACCGAATACCTACTATTCGGCCGAATACCTAATATTCGGTCGTTCCCTATGTCGGACATTTTAGTGAGTGAAATAACGATGGGAATGCTATGACTGAAAAAAAGCATTTTTCATAGCAAACATAAAAATTACACAAGGTTTCACAGGGTTTACTTTTTTCAATACCCTTCTAGGGAGTTTTTTTCTAACTTGAAATAATACATGTTTTGGAGTTGCTGGGTTAGACGGAAGCGTGGGACAATTAACCATCGCGTTACACTACAATGTGGACAGTGGGCTATGTTGGACCGGGCCGTTCCGCGGTCCCAAAGTCATACCTCTACTCTGTACACAATACACATGCACATCGGATCGGACGCAATGTGAACACACCCTAATACCTGCACATGCGCATTTATTTAATCTGCTATTGTAAATTGCAACATTAAGAGGCTTTGGGGTTTTACTGTGTAATGATGATGCTAGAGAATTGCATCATGTACTCATAGGTTATTTTAGTACTGAATTGTGTTTGCTTTGTTTTTCAGAACAGCAGCACAGTCACTGTTCCTGCCGTGGCTGATCTTGCAGCAGCAACAAAGGCGCCGCTACGTTCATCTAGGTATGATCATCAAGAATCAAGCAGTGGCGCACAACACCGAACGACTGATGCGCGAATTTTAGGAAGTCTGCGACGTGGTGAACCACCAATCCCTCCTGTAAAACCCATCAAGCCTTCCACATTATCGCCCAAAATTAAGGTATATATTGAGGCTATTTTGTACCATACCTTAATTGATTTATTCAAGGATTGATGTGGAAGGAAAGAGGGTTAGCGCGCTTTAACTGCTTTTGCAGTTATTTCGCACGCGTGCCGACTTGGCTCTCTTGTTGCTTGCAATGCCTTCAATATAAGTCACAACTGTTGGATCGCGGGTTTGCGCCGGATTCTTGGTATAATAGTTATTAAATCTATAATGTAATGTACGCGATTAATATACACGATTAATACAACATTATGATGTATATGAATTTGATAACCATTATAAATTATAAAATTATAGCATGCATCTTACCTTGGTTGTACGCGTTACTCCATTCCTAAAAATTGTAGATTGGTTTTTACATGCTCATTCGCTGGCACAGGTTGGTATTGGGCCGTATGTATAGTATCTAAAACGCATGCAATGTTTCTGTTTATCGCCTTGTTTATATTTTGACGTGATATTAATAAAGTAATGCATTGTTACAATTTCGTAATTATGAACTTATTTATGTTTTATATATCACACGTACTGTATAAGTGTTTAAGATATCAAAAGTGTTTAATGCCAAAGTACCTTCAGCTTGTAACATTGCGTTGCGCGCAATCAGTACCGTATGCTTGAAAACTGACGGTAATTTGTTGCAATCTTAATAATCGGCCAGCAAGCAAAGTTCCAACAAATTTCAAGAAGCCCTCTTTAACATTCTAGCTTCTCCAAAAGGGCAGGTCGGCCTCCTTCCAGGTTTCATGGAGTTCATGCCCCCAGGTTGTACTTTTTGGCGTCCCCATCTCATGTTCCTCAGATCTCAGGGTGCTTCCTGTGCCTTCTCTAAAAATTACCAATTTTTTTTGTCTTATGAGCTAAAAATATGCGATTGTTTCGTATTTCAGCTAATAACCCTCAATTTTTTCCATGAGATGCTAAAAATCACTAAAATCTCCCCTTATTAAAATTTCAAAGCTGCTAGTGGAATTTTCTGCTAAAACCGCGGTGAATTAAAAAAACGAGGATTTTCAAATAGCTTTATAATTGTTATTTATATTTATTTGTATTAGTGCAGCCCCATATTCGGGTCAATGGAGCCATTTGGTCGCTCAGATATTTTGGACTCCTGGTATTTGCTAGGCTATCATTTTTTACTTTGATTTCTCCTAGCAAAATTCTTTTGTGTTATCACTTATGTACGTATCTTTTCTGTGTGACTAAACGAATAGTTTAAAAAAATTGATGAGTCGCAGTATATTAGTGTAGAGAGTATGTATATTTGGACCATTGAAGTGCTTGTTACAGTTATATATTTGCTAATTATGATACACTTTTCTCTCTGTCATCTGCTGGGTTTCAGTTCCTAAAGAAATGGCCGATCTGGACACAGTTTTGTGTACTTTGGGCGTGTGTGTCTTATTGTATGCTCTTTAGAGTCGCCTGGTCGGGTAGACACTGTTATGATTAATGTTACTGTTGAAGCCGTCGCGACTGAAATCTGTGGCCCAAAGCGAAGGGAATGAGTTCAGCTCAAAGGAGGGTGCCCATTTCAGCGAAAGGAAAGCCGTCGTTCACTAGCAGTAAAAATGTTGCGAAAATGCATATTTTGAAGTAAAAACCGGAATTTTCTTCCAAAATACCGTGGGAAACGGGGATTTCTTATTGAATTGTTGCTGGTCACCACAATTAAATTGTCTTTGCGAATAATAATATTGTTGTAACAGTTTTAGAATAATAATTATGATTGTGTTGGTTTTTAGCCGCGTGGTGCAGGTACTTCACCAGGCGGTCCTGAAAATGGAATCATTCGAAGGTCGATTAGTTCTTTAACGCGCGAAGCCCTCGTTCCCAAGGAAATATCTGTAGCTGGCGGTGATAGTGCTCATGATCATCACCACCATCTGTTGATGCCTTCAGCTTCAACTAGCAACAGCAATCTTTTGGCCCAGCGAGTTTTTGAAAACCTCGATTTGGATCGTGGCCATAAAACGGGTCTGCTTCGCAAACGCTTACCTATACAGTCGATGCTATCTTGGTCCAGGGTAATTGTTTTGATGTTATTGTTTCGTTTCATGCACACGTACAAATGCACGCAAGTTAAGGTAATTATAATGAGCAAAAAGATTTTTTTAACCCATTATAATATGGTAAGTGACGCGACAAATTATAATTTTCATGGACACATACATTAATGCTGGAAATTTTGTATAACACTGAGCAAACTTATACGTTAAATCGAACCTGGATCGTGTGGCAGGCCTCTAGTTGACTAGTCATCGTGGCATTTCGTAGCTGCTATTTGGATAGTTTTAAGGATACTTTCAACCCGATTGCTTAGCTACACAATTTCCAGTACTGCATACAACAACCTGTGTTAACTTAACTATCAGGAAGGTGAGTCCGTTACACTATTCTCAATTTAATAGGTTAAAAGATATATCGCTGTGAATCTTGCAAATTAATGTTAAACGCTCTTGTCATTTATAATCGATTTTAATCAATTAAAACTTTCTCTTTCACATGTTTATAATTATTCTTTCTTTTATGGCGTAAATTTAGTCTTCATATATTACGTGTTGTTGATGTTTATTTCATGTAATAGCTGACTCTGTGCTTGCGTTGCACACATTTATGGATGCGTTGCTTGGCTAATATTTTATACGGGTAGTCAAGTTAATGCATTCTGGATTTTCATAACTGATTACGATTGTAATCCGGCTGCAGCTACTAACTGGCTATTGAAAGGAGAGGCAAGATTATTATTTAAATCTCAGTTTATGCTTATTCATATCCGCGCAATCAAATTTTGTTATAGCAAAGCATCAAAAAACCGCTGATCGTTACGACTGACAAAGAAGTTAAGAAAGAAGCAGTTGAAGTATTTCGACGGGTTCAAGCTTATATGGGCGATCGCAAAGTCAAAGCTGGAATACCACTTGATAGCTTGACACTTGAGGTAAAATGTGTTTCATGTTATTTAATATCTACTTGAAATAGGTGCTCACTGATCGTTTTTTGGGTTCTTTTTATTACGTAGTTTGGAAGCATTGTGGACAAACTACGAAAATTTAATTGGATGGTGCCGAGAAAAAACTTGATGCTTGATGTATGTAGCTGTACTGCTGTTCTGTGAGAGGTTTTGAGTCCTGATTTATCAGGAGCCTTGCTTTGAGAGTTGTGTTAAATGTTAGTAATTTGCCTTATCGCCAAGGTGGTCAGGTTGGTGTTCAGAATAGCGCCAGTATCGCACATATCCGTCAAGCGGTTGGGAGATATTGCTGTTTCGTGTATTTTTTTGCCACACAGGTCCATTTAAAATCCCAGCTTGACCCAAACCTCCACGTCAATAATGACAACAGCACCGCACATGCAGCTGCAAAGAGGGTAAGTTGCTGTTCAAAATAAGATCAATATCAGTAAAGTAGTTATGGCTATATAACTGTGCACGGGCCCATTTAAAACCTGTTATAAGCCATACCTGCCGCGTTACAAACCAGTAACAACATGTTTTCGTGTAGATTGGGTCTCATAACCCATTCAAAAATTCATTTTTATACATTTTTATGCACCGTAAACAATAACAGTAGCAGCACAGTAGGAGCAGGTACATGGAGAATGAGTTTCTCTCAACAGTGAGTCCAATTTTACGCTAAAGTGGCTGTGGAGTATGATTAGTTGCCAATTTAAAAACCATTTTCACACAAAACTCATGTATACTAAAAGCTATTTAGGAAAGTACTCCTATTAGAGTTTTGTTCACTCTACAAAATGAGCCAAATTTGGATCAGATATATGCATCAGGTTTGGAAGTGACTTTATCGAAAGGTTTCTCTCATCAGTGGGCCCAATTTTTTTATTTCCAATCGGTCTAAAGTACAAAAAATTTGATCAAAATTTGTACTACAAATCCGTTCTGAAGCCAAAAATTTCGCAAATTTTATCAAAATTTGCTTCAAAATCGCTTTTTCTCTTCATCAAAAGCGTTTTGGCAGTGTTTCTGACACGATTTTTAACCGTTTTTCTTTTGGCAAAATTCCCCCTGGCAAATCTTAAGAAATCTTGCGCAAAACGGATAATAATTATTCTTGTAATAATAACTCTCGGAAGCTGTTTTGAAAGTTTGTTGCGTGTTATCTCTTGTATTCATTATATTTTAATAATTAATTGTAATAGGTTTGTGTCAAAGGCTGGGCAAAACCCGCTTTGCGTGACGAAATCTACATTCAGCTGTGCAAACAAACAACTGATAATCCAAGGCCGTAAGTTTCTGTGTGTTTCTGCTGCATTTATCGTTTGAATTTCTGCTTTATAACAGCAGCCCAATCAACGACGTCTATTACTTTTTTTGTAGACGCTACCCATTAGAGGTCAGATATTTTACTGTACAATCTTTATTGTTTTAATAGCTCGAACAAATACATACCAAATCATTGTTTCTTTCGGCACCAGCCATTTCTTCTGTATTACATCGTTAATAAAGATTTAATGCTTTGTTATTCACTTTGTGTTTACTAAACATATTTCGCCAAATTTTACATTGCAACTCCAAAAAAGCGAGTAGTAACCCCACAGTCGTTGAAAAGTTTATTTTATTTTAAATCGATCCATCATAACTTTTGCAGTGATCGTCGCTCTCTCGAAAATTCGTAATTAAGTTGAAATATTTTCATGTAAGTCTTTTTGACATGTGACAGTTATTTTCAGCAAGTATACTATGTACTCATATGTTAAATTTAAACTTCCCACTTTGTTCAATATATTATTGGTCCATGTGTTGGTGTCATATTATGTTTTCTGTGTACTATTCTTGCTCAGGTGTCATATTATTATGTTTTCTGTGTACTATTCTTGCTCATTACATCAATGGCATTGTTTCGAAAGTTAACTGTATATTTTCAGAGAACATTAATAATTATTGTTTTACTGAATACCTGGAAGTTTAATCATATTTTAATGGATTCCTACTTACTTAAAGTAATAAATTTCAGCCGCTCGCAAACTTAAATAGAATATTTTCGTATTATCGAGCATTTATCCGTTATTAAATAATCAAATTTTCTTTATCTCAAACTGTTGCGGCCTTTTGGCATAGAAAAATTATTCTATGTTCCTTCTAAAGCCTTTTTCATAACTATTGTCAGGAAGTGTGCTCGATGGGAAGTTGAGGTGATAAATTCGGCAGCTTGAAATTTCCATTTTTATCTAGCTTCACTTTGCTGTGTGAGTACTGCCTGTGGTATGCACAAAGTATTTTACGTACACGCTACATATAGTGCCAGCGAGCAATGACCGCAGCTGCTCGCTCCAAGTTATAGCATAGGTCACTCACGAAAAGGGGCAGCCGTTTCTCGATCGTATTATATATGCACATTAAAGTAACCCATGTGGGCAAATAAAACTGCTGGCTTCTCCTTTAGCTGAAAAATTTCTGGAACCATCAACCGATGACCGATTATTTCGGAACCAGGATGTCTGTAGTAGTGGTAAAGCCCGTTTCTACCTCTTTTTTAAACCTAAAAATTGTCAAGATTCCGTGGTTTCAGTGCAAAGTGGTAAAATAACTATTTAATAATGTTTGAGTACACTTTAAGTGCGTACTCCCATGTTCTTTTGTCAGAATCACGAATTTATTGGTGTAGAAATTTGCGTTTCACATCTTTACCATTGGTATTCGTATTGTTGTGAACGCGAACATGGGCTCTGCAATGTACGAAGGGGATTTGCGTTCGCGCACATTTATTCATTTCGTACGTTTGTGCGCGTTCATCAAGTGACATTCTGAATCAGGCAGCAATGTTCGGCTTCTATTTGTGTATTATGGCATTCGAGAAAAACGCGATTGATAATCGTGTTTTCACTTGTACGCGGTCAGCAAAATAGTATGCTATATCGCAAAATAGTGACCGCGAACAGCGCCTACGTGTTGCTGCATCGCAAATCGCGTTCGCGTGCAAAAAATGGTATTTTTGCACGCTCTTCGCTCTTACGCTCGTGTACTGACTTAACAAAATAACAACATGGATGTACGCAGTAAAAGTGGACTCGCGCATAAATCGAGTCAAAAAAGTTTCCAAAACACAAATGGTTAACGAGAAATGAATTGTGTAATTGTTGAATGGAATCTCAGAAATAAAAACTGTCAGTTATTGATGTCCACGGATCGGTCTGGACCACTGGATCGGTGCAAGTCATTGAAACTGTTGTTAGTAGCACTGTAAATTCACAATTTTTTTTTCAAAATTATATTGCAGACTCAGAGTAGCTGTATAAGTCCTTAACGTGTTACATGATAACATTTCTGTGTAAACACGATGTAAGTCAGATTTGTTTACAAAAATGAGCTCCATGAATTTTGTACTCTGTTGCACAAAACATTTTATCTTTGCTGAAAAGAGATTTTTGGTTTAGTGAATTAGAACCTGTCCTGACCCAAAAAAATTTCTTCATGTTGCATCACTACTATTAACTTTTGTATTAGAAGGCGTAAATGAACCAGGCGGGAGCTGAAAAATGCATGGAGGCTCTCAATTTACAGAGCCTAGTACTGCGGCATATGCGAATATAACATGGCACTGTCCTTAGTTGAATCAATATGGAGCAGTAGTTGTAATAAGCCGCTGCGACTCGAGCAGTTATATTTGGGCAATAATAATGCGGGAAAATATGTTATTGTTTTAGGGAGAGTCTCCGGCGTGGTTGGGAATTACTAGCAATATGTTTGACATTTTTTCCGCCGTCAAGCAAATTCAAATCGTATCTAGATATTTACATTGAGCGGAATAGCGATCCGGTGTTCGACTTGCCAGAGGTGAGGATTTTTGGTGTTATACTAAAACCAAATAAAGCGCTTCAGATGGAAGAGTAGTTCCTTTTATCAGAAAATATTAAATAGCCTAACATCTGAACCGCTTGACACACAATAAAGAAAGTGTACCTACATCTAAAAAATAATTTAATATGATGTGCTATGCGGTACAGTGAAACTGATTTTCGCCACAGTAGTGAAAGAAAAGTCTTGCTTTGAGGCAGCATGTCGCCCCAATTTTTTTTTATTTTAAGTGGATATATATTTTGAATATAATGCAGTTGGCGATTTATTCGAAGGAAGCTCGTTCATTTTATGTAGTGCTAATAAGTTATTAAATTATGATTAGTGAGGGACACAAGTGTAGCGAAGAATTTTCATTCTCCAGAGTGGTAAATTTCGACGGTGTCCGTTTTGAGTTTTTGGCATGACCCGCATAACTCAACTTTGACTACTTCGATCAAGTTGCGCGATAACCCATTCGGCATCTTTATTTATGCCCTAACGATTATGTGCATTTTAGGCTAAGGTAAAAAGGGTTTTCTAGCGGGTCCATGACACCCAAAATACACGAAAACGGTCATATCTTTGTAAACTATAAATATAAAGGGTGATATTGGGCTCATTTTGTAGAACAATTATACATTCTCTTCACATTTGTTCATGCCATTATCTTAATTTACATTGTAAGACTGGGTCAAAATGGGTTTTTGAACGGGCCCATATTTATGAGACTCAAAAAAACGCGAAAATATGCAATATCTGTACAGCCGCTCAAGCTATATTGATGTTATGTGTGAGTACACTTGCATTGTTCTTTCATAAAGCCAGTTCAAGGTCTTAAAATTTTTCCCTTATCTGCACGAACAAAGGTGTGTGATATAGCTACATGTAGGTGCTGTTCGTCGTCGCTATTTTGCAATTTAGCATCGCATTTTTCTGACCGCGTACACGGTAGAACGCAATTGGTAATATCGTTTTTGCGTATGCTGGAATACACACATAGACCTCGAACATAGTTGTCCGATTCAGCCTGTCATTTGGTGAACGCGTAATGGAGAAATGTGCGTACTCAAATGCCGTTCATACATCGCAGAACCTTCTTCCCGTTCACTAAAATGCGAATACCGATTCCAAAAATGTGAACGCGAACGATGTATCTCGTGAGTTTGAGAAAAGTACAATCCTATTAAGGTCTCATCTTCGAAGTAGCTACATAATCAAATACAGTAGAGTTGGTCATAACAGGGTTTGAAATGGGCCCATGAGACTCAAAGTAGACGAAAACGGCGATATCTCTGCAACCTCTTCAGCCATATGAATGTCACTGATCTCATTTTTAGAGCAGTATTTATCGTGTATTTATCTTGACAAATCGTGTGCTGCTATTTACAATGCGGGGTTGCTGGCTAGTCTAAACCTCGGAAATTATGGTCGCGCGGGTGCGGCTCAACTGCCGGGGGGGCAATTTTTATGCAGGAGTTTGTGCGTTTAGACGTTTATTTTTCTCAGCGGGGGGGCTTTGAGCCGGGGAGTACCCGAATTTTTGCAGGGAGTACCTCCGTTTTGCGGAGAGCAATCAAAAATGCCGCCCCCAATTTGGAATAATAGGGTTGGGTCAATGTGCCGATGAGACTGAAAATACATACACGAAAACGGCGATATTATCGCAATCGTTTGAGGTTATATGGGTGTTGGTGGTCTCATTTTGAATCCATCCACTGTGTGGTTGAAGATTTTGAGTCTATAAAGCCGCAATAAGTGGGTATATCTCCTCAACTGTCCTAGCAACATGGTTGATATTCGGCTTATTTCGTAAGTTGCTGCTCAATAAGCTGTGTACATCTCTCTAAATTACGTATTTAACACTCAAAATTCACGACCTTGGCTATTAGATAAGCAACTAGTTCGTTTCGGTTTGTGGTATCATAACATTTATTTGACTAAATTTCTTTTGTAGTGAACGTTAGTTTATGGTCGCATTGCTATTATTTAAAAAGACAATCTCTGGCCATATAGGAGGTCTTCTGCATGTCCATTTTCGATATAAAGTTTAAAGCTAGGGAAATAAATTATATGCTATATGTAAAATTTCCAGTTACATAATTACATTCTTCAGCTACATGCTTGTAAATTGTAGTAGTACAACAATTATTTAGATCTTCATACGGTGTTTTAGCATTATAGTGGTAAAATATATTGTATTGTCGTAGTTTGTGGATTTCGAGAACGTATGAGACGAGCATGAGTTTTGAAAAAGTTGGAGTCGCTCCTTCTCACTCTGCGCAAATCAGTATAATATTGTACGGGCAGTACTCAAATGATCAGCATTTTGTTAATTTCAGGTTCCAACCAGTCATTATGCTCAACATTGTGCTAAAAAGCTGGAAAAAATCATAGTAACCGGTGCTAAACGTGGCGTGCGAAAGCCTACTCGAGAGGAAATAGAACAAGCGCGACTGCAAATATTTCATCCGTCGATGTTCGGAAATACGCTTGAGGAAGTACGTAATGTCGCAAAAAACAAAAAACATTGCTGTCAATTTAGCCAATATTTTCAATGACCTTTTAGCAAGTGGTCGGAAAAACATTTCTTTTTAATGCACACGGTAATATAGCACAAAAACTGGAATGCATTTCGTCGAAAGGTTAACGTTGATTAGTAGCTCTATAATAGCATATTGTGTTTTTTTGATTTTTTAACAACACAACATATATTGCACGTGATATTTTACTAAAAACGACAGAAATTTCACAGAATTCTCACTGACCGTCGTTATTTCTTAGTTAAATCCTTTTTTGTCGTAAGACTTTTTAATGTAATGGTCTTGCTGTTAACATAATCAAAACGCAATAATAATTTTTTACCTCAACAGAATGAATTGTCAAAATTCAGTTAAGAGACAAGCTACTAGTTTTAGTGCAAACCTTACACAATTGTTTGACTAAGCTCGTATTCTGAGTGTTAAATATGTAATTTATGCCAAATTATTGCATATTTAGGGTCTCATAGATACTGTTGCTCAACGGCCGACCGTTAGAGAAGGCAAATGCGCCGGCCGGCCGTTAATTTTCTGTCGTTGGTAGTCGCGAAACTCGTTGGTCAGCAGTCATGCGCCGTTGTTTGACCGGTCGTGGTCTATGCGTTTATTTATGTGTAGCAAGTTAATAAACACACTGCCGTAACTTTTTGATATATAACGTGTAGGTTATAATCAACGTGCAAGGATTTTGTACTTTCTAGTACCATCTTGTCATATTTTAAGAATAATATATTCTTGTTGAAACGGAGAGAACGACGTGAGCGGAGTTTCTACTAATGACAATAGGGAAAAAATCGTGAGAATTTGTTTTTGTCTGTTTCTGTCATGCATAACTCATCTTCGGGCGGGTGGATTCGATAAATTTTTTGTTCGATAGCAAAAGTGATGAGGGTGTGCCCTTTACTTAAACGCGAACAACTCCGATTCCATCTTCCTGTCAAAATGGCAAAAAACACGTTTTTAAGGCTTATTTGGAAAATCCCGCCATACTGGTACGAGTGTTTCGCAGCCCATCATGTCAGAAACGGTGCAAGAACGTCTTTATGGAGGTTAAAAGCAACTTTTAAACCAATTTTTTTGCTGTAATTACTCAAATTTTTAACTTGGGAAAGGGATTTTTGTAAAAAAATATCAAATTTTTTATATTCTGGGGATGTTTTTACCGGTGGGGGAAGCCAAAAATTTTGCCAGTTGCCTCATTCGGGGCGCCCGCTTTTGGCAGGGGCACCGAAAAATGCCCCCGGGTTTTCCACCGCCCCCACCCAATTTACAGAAGTATATGACCATCTATGTGTATTCTGGGTCTCGTGGGCCCACGCAACAACCTAATTTGGCGCAATATGCAGCTTAAATAATGACAGCAGCAAATTAGCAGGTTGCAGCGACATAGGATGAATTGCTGTGCAACATTAGACCGACAACACATGTTGAGGTCTAGGGGTTGTGTATGTATTGTAGTCTTATATATTTTAGGCTCATGGGCCCTTTTAACACTCATTTACTATACCCTGCAGCGTAAATAATGATAATAACATTCATATGAGTGTACTTTTATAGATGATGAATAATAATTGCTCTCTCTGCAAAATGACCTTAATTTCACCGATATACATAGTTTCGCATACGATTTTTCTCATTTTAGGTGGCAAGAGACTGCTCAATAAAGCTTTTTGAACTAAATCCTGCTCATAGAAAGCCATGTAGCAAAACATTACATTTCAGAATAAACGTAACTACAAAATGAGTTCGCGCTAAAAATGAGCTTACTTCGATCAGATATCTGCACCACTGTCGAAATACAATGGATGATGTTTTTTCGGCACTCTTCCGACTTTAACTGAGCACCTCGGCTAGTATTTTCTGATGGTAGGATGATGAAAGGTTGGTGCTATCGTGGAAATTAGGGTAGTTAAATGTAATATAAATAAGCTGAAGCTGTGGCCACTTGCACATGGATGTGTAACATGATGATCTGAGCAAAGGCCTTTAGTGAGATTAATTACAGATAATGACACTGTAGTAGCTGACATGGTGACGTAAGCAGACATTACACAGTGAGATATCACTAAAGTCCCACGACATACTAACTGCGTTTAAATCTTTCTAAAATGTTCTTTCAGAAACTCAAAACATATCGATTAATTCATGGCAAAAAAATCAAAAGCCTTTATCTCACAATCAATTTTCGAGACTAAAGGCCTTTGCTCAGATCAACGACGAATAAGTTCCGCATCTAGCTAGAAGAAACAAGTCATGATTTTAAGCTTTCGAATGAACTACCGAAGTTGATTTATGCGTGTAATCCCTAAAACATAGAAACGGATACCGCCGAAATTTATCGGCCAGTGAGAAATTATTGCTATTCTTGTTCCACTCACCACACTCAAAACACAATAACCCGGGCTTTTTAATGGGCAAGCGGGGGAGGAGCTGACTCCTTGTTGGCTTCGTGTGACCCGTAAGAGACTCCTCCCACTGACCCTAAAATATTCGTTTTGATCACCACAATTTTCGCTTCCCATACTTTTGCCAATGTTCCGCAATTCTTGGCTAGAATTTTTCTCAACTTTTGCTAAAATTTTGTCCATAAAAATTTTCATTATTTTGCCAGAGTCATATCATAGTTGGTCTCTAGTTACGCCCCCCTTATTTGGCATCAGCGTTGACCTTGAGTCTCTGATCCCTAGTTTCAGATGTCAAGCCCAGAAAACTTAATTTACGTTCTATTACTTATTGTTTCACGTTTAACTGGCTTTTCTGAATTGGTGAAATGGTATTTTCAGTTCGCCGTCGATAAGAACGGACAAAATATTGTGTTCTCCGTGATCAACCTTCCTAGTTAAAACACTGCCATGTTAACACAAAATATTGACAGTGATTTTCTATAATCCAGTTCCGAAGCAAGTAACTATTGAATAATCAAAAATTACCTTTAACCTCAGGACGTCTCTGCAAGATTTATAAGTCAATGTTTTTGGGGGTTTGTTAAAATTCGAAAATTCTTACATTTTGAAGCTTTCTGATTAAACGGGAGAGTGTCCTCATTTCAACCCTCTGGCAAAATGGTTGCAATCACGGGACCTCGCGGTTCATACCACTTGACAATGTTGTCAATGGTTGGAGAAGTCATACCACTTGGCAAACTTGTCGATGGTTGGAGAAGTCAGTCAGACATTTACTTAAAACAATTTCACATCAAAATCTAGTATTGAAATGGCTTTGTGTAATTTCCGGATCAACATTCACAGTGACTCTTGTCTCCCGAATTTTTGTTGCCTGTCGAAGGTACCAGACACTGCAAAAAATTCAATTTTCCACGTACTTCCAGTGTCGCTTTTCCTTCAGCACAGATTTAGTTTATTTCATTTCAGATTATGCGCATACAGAAACCAAAGTTTCCAGATCGGCAAATTCCCTGGATACAGGAAACATTGTCACAAATCATCATCGATCTCAAAGGGGTTCGGACTGAGGGAATTTTTAGGTGAGTTGAGACTATTTTAAATAAAGCTATTGCAGAAGTCTGGATCTATGCTATACAGTTCGGCCTTGAGTTTTCATGCTGTGCATATTTTACAGTTTTTCATCACATTTCAGTATTGTAATTTTCTTTCTTTATCACATAACAAGCTTTATCATTGGTGTTATGGTAATCCAGGATTTCCTGTAAGATTATGTTCGTAACAAAAATATAGAAACTGTGTTTGCCCTTGATTTACTTTTTCTAAATTACTATGTGAAAGCAACGAAATGAAAATCTGTAAAACTTTATGAAGTGCTGCATTATGACTGCTTCTTTTACAGTAATTAGTATTTTAACAGTTCATAATAACTTTGTACTTTTTACTTTTTATAATCCATGTCATAGTACTGTAATAATGGGAATCTACCGTAAGATGTGTGTATCAAGATGGTACAATTGGTGCTGGAAACAATTAGAAACTATAATCAATTATTTTACTCTGAACTGATTCCATAAAGAAATATGTTCACCTAGAATCAGATCGACAGGAGTTGATTCCATTTTTCCAGAATTAATACCAAGTGCTACTTATATTTGTATTACAAGCAGCACGCGCCAGAAATGACTGCCATGTTCCGAGCGAACGAGCAGCCAGACAACATGAATTAAAAAAATGGCCATTTCGTGCGCGTACTACAGCATTTCTAAATGGTAAACAATTAATGATAATTTTGTCAATAAAATGAGTATTTTATGTGTGGAATAAATTCTACTCGAGTTCCAGGAAATGAATTTAAATACACCCCAATTTATTTCAGTTCAAGTTAATTTTATGCATTTGAAAGATTAAATCAAATATTTGCGGTGGAATAAAATAGAATGCAAAAATCGGTTCGATCGTTCACTATTACCATCTCGCTGCACATGTTTTACAGATCCGCATGCTGAGCTGAAGCTAAATTATTATCTTTATGACAATATCTAGATTGTGCCGCAATTGCATTTGAACAGTGCTGTATCATTAAAGATACAGTACTCGCCAAAAATGACTGTCGCTCGTTCAAGACTCGCTCGAAATAAATTTGTTGTAAAAATAGAATTTATTATTTAATTAGTTTCGAAATCTCGAGGGAGCCCTTCGCTCGAAAATGACTATTTTCGTCTCGCTGTGCACGTTTTACAGTAGTTCCGGCATGCTGAGCTGAAGCTGGATTATCTTTAACAATGTGTTGTAATTGCATTCGAACGGTGCTGTATCGTTACTTGCCAAAAACGAATGTTGCTCGGTCAAGGCTCGCTCGATGCTTCGTTAGGTCCGTTGGGTTTACAGCTTACCTTCTGCTATAAACCTGTCCCTAGCCAGAAACCAGTGCCATGCACTTAAGTTGTCCGGAGAATTTAATCTACAATCAGGGCGAAATAAGTAGTGCAGATACACCACAAGATTGTATTGTACAATAATAGAAAAATCGAAGCAAGCAATCTATTTTGACAGTTGATAGCAAAAGGTTGAGTATAACTAATGAGTTCTTCCCCATTGTACCTTCTGATGAAGGGATACAAGGATGATGCATGGTGGATGTCCTTATTAGCGTGTTGAACTGGACACGGACTATGGAAACGGTCAAATTAAAATATGTATTAATATGCGATTATAGGTGGCAAATGTAACAAAGTTTTCGTTAAGCAGATTGTATGACCAGGTTTAAAGTTTGAACCTTTATTACTCAGGTCACCGAGATATAGGAATAACCTAAAGCAATGTGTAACTCGTAAGTTCGCATGCATGGTGGAAAGATCGTTTCTAGACCTACTACGAAGTTACTTATAAAAAGATTGAAATTTTATAGGCTTTGGTCTAAACTGTTCACTATTAGCCCTTGAAGTCTTTGCAGTTCGTAATGTGGAGTTTTTGTTAGTGCTAGATATATGCTACATAAATTTTATACAACACTTAAATTTGACATGGCAAAGATTATTATTCAACACTTGTACCTCCTCAGTCGTTGGAGTTACTGGAAAACACGCATGCATGAATATGCTAACTTCAAAGCACATCAATTAGAAAAATAATTTTCAAACCAGCTTACCCGTTACTGAATTAAAGTTGTTGAAATAAAATGTTATTCTCTTATAAGCAAGCAAAACTAGCTATGTAATTAATAAGAAAACATTTGGATTTATTTAAAATGTAGCAATAAAATTTATCCATTTTGCTAAATATTATTTTCGTGGAATAAGAGCAAACCATGGACTTGTCCTCTATTCCTCTATTTTTTGTCCTCTATTTTGAAACTGACCTCTATTGTCCTCTATTTTGTGTGTTGAGGTCAAACAAATTTTTTTCGACCGATAATTAGTGCTCACAAATAGAATCGCAACCTGTAGTTGTCTGTCACTTTTTGGCTGTTAATATTCAGCTAGTGTTATGTAGATTGTAGAAGTTCTTGTGCTTAGCACCAGCCCCAGCAAAAATTCCGAACCACGACACCCTCAGTATTGATTGATACCTTAATGATTTGCAGCATGGGCATAGCGTGTGTTGATTATGAACAATACTTACACTATGAGGAACAGTTATGTTACTTGCACTGTCCTCATTTCTGTACCCTAAATAAATCGAAGCAAGCAATCGATTTACGTGCAACGCTTGTGGCGCTTGGTGGCGGTAGACTCATCTGCTTGGAGCTTTGCATAGCCTTAGATGAACATGAACTTAGATGCTTACTTTTTAATTTTCTGATCTGGACTGCAATCAAGCTCGGTTTTTATCGCTCACGGTTTGCCCTGGGTCAAGCGAAACACTGTCGCTTCTGCAAGAGATCGAGTATTTTGTCGATCTCCATGTTAGCTAAGCTTAACCGTGATGATAGGATCAGCCAGGATCAGACATTTTTTCCGGGCTCACGAGGCACAACCACATGCAGAAATCACAGTGATATGGAATGACTCATCTACTTTGCCTTCAATTCTCTGCAATTAAATTTGTCTAGTTGTCAAATTATATGTACCATTTCGGTTTATGATCAAGCTTATAATGTTGTTTCCATTTCAGTTAATTATAAAGTATATGGTCATTTGTTATAATGCCGAGAGATAATGCTTATTCATTGGATTGGGAGCAGCTGACGATTAGCGGCATTTCTAATTCAACTTGGTTATCCCCTGACCCTTCGAGTTCGGCTTCTTCAAATTGCAATTTATGCGCCAAATCTTTCCTAGTAAAGTCGCAAGGCTATTCCTCTTTCAAATACAATGCGCAGAATGCGAGATACATTAGCATGATCAAATCAAAAGATGGTCACACTCACCTCTGCATCGCAGCAGATTCGAGATTGTAGTGCTGGTACCCTGGCATCGTCGTCTACATCGCCGGCCTTAACTTTCGCAGACAAGGTTGCTAAGGCTGAGATTTTGAGTTTTTGCGTTAATGCTACCGCATGAGCCAGTCTAAGTTGTCCTCTATTTTCAGACCAAATTGTCCTCGATTTTTTCTTAGATGCGCACATGCTCTATAAGAACTAATGGACGATATACCAATGGCTCGATAGGCCGTAACATCATTGACCTTTGTGAGAAATCTGACGCCGAAGGCGTTTTCCGTTGTGGAGTTTACTTTTAATTCTCATTTTTTGAATTAAAGTTTGCGACGTAGGATCTATAATACCCAATGGTAATAAATTTGTTCTAAAAATTAATTTGAAATAGAAATCTCTAGCAAGCCACTCATTCGCAGCTCTCGAAATGTCACAGACATTTCTAGCGCGCATTGTAGAGTAGCTCAAGATAGATTCCATCGTATAGTCAAGTTTGGTTCCGACAGTTTTGTAAAGCGCAACAAACAGTGAAGATGAAACGTTTCTATGAAGCCTTTAGTCATTACTGTTATGTTGCCATATGTACGAATTTGGCACTCAACTTAAGCAATTTGCAGTGTGGTAACCAATGTGGATTTAATTTAATCGCGCAATATGTAACTAAATTTAAACCCAAAATTTTGTTTTAACACTGTGGCATTCTTGCTTCTGCTTATTGGGCAATTACACTGCCAAACATGTTTATTCAAGATGGTCCCAAAATATCGAAGCATATTGTGTATTCCATTATCAATATTTCCAGTGAAGTACACGTATGCTGGAAATTTCTCTTTGAGCGGAGCGAGGCGAAGCCGAGCGAAGCCTTTTTATATTCTGTCTGGGAGTATAAAGGTCGATGTCCGTCCGTTCGTTCGGTCCGACGGATCTCAAGAACCACTGAATCGATTTTAAAAAACTGTTTCTATTTGAAAGCCTATCATGTCAGAGTGTGCACCTGATATTTGGGATTAAAAAACTTTAAGTAGTTAATTAGTAATTAGCTAATTAGTTAAGCTTATGCAGCTAAAATAGAGAATTTTGCAATATTTGTGGTATTTATTGAAATAGAATCGTTTCGATCAAACCACTATAGGGTTTTTGGGTCGAAGAATTCAAATATAATATTTTTACTAATGATAAAGCCCTATGCCCCATGCAATGTAGTTACAAGAACATAAAATTGAGTACATTCGTAATGCCACAGCCCAAGCTCTACTCACAAATGTAGTTCCACTACCGACTAGTTAATAATTTGCTTAATAGTAATCTGTAATAATATTTTAAAAATTATGTGACATAGGGTTCCGGGCGATATTGATGAGGTCAATTCTCTCAAGGTGAAAATGGATCAATGGCTCGTACCGCCTCTGTTCGATCCGCACGTCCCTGCATAGCAATACGTATGTACTTCGTTCAGTTACGTATTGCTAACTCGTCACAACCGTGCGTATAAATCACTTGACGCACGCCTGGCTGTGCTACAACTTACTTGTAATACAGCTAACTTATCTAAACGTGCGTTGAGTCAGTTTGGTGCACGGCTTTAACTACATAAGCTGCGTTACAAGTGGCAGATATTGAACATTAGCGGAAATTCTGTTTATATCAATGTAACAATGTGAAAAAGGTGATTGTAGCTGTCAATACAGTTATAGTATATTTCCAACTATTTTGATTTGCATATAGTGCAATTTGAATTTGAAAATGGTAGTAAAGGTTTATTATTTATGTTAAACTCATTAAACTCAAGTTTGTAAATATTAAACTCAGTCTATATGAAGCATACTTTATTCTACAATAACCAAACCAAATTTTTCAAAGGTGTTCACTAGACAAGATGTGTGGCAAGCTAATTAGGTATACTAGTGGACGGTTAAAATATCTTTGTATTTTTCAAAGACTTCTATACTGCTGAATTTTGGCTGAGCAGGGTAACGATATTGAACGACAGTAGTCGTGACTGGGTAAAACGTATCTACGATAGGCAAGTGTTTAAACAGATTAGTACCATTTTAAAACTGAACAATTTGCTAACTCTACGCAACAATCATGATTATGTCACAATGAAAACCTGTTTTAATTGATTATCAATATGCAGAGTTATGTTTGTGGATGAATGTTGATCAAATTTAGAAAGGTAATAACAAAGGTATGGATTGGCTGAACCAATGTGAAGTGGATGCGTAAAATTAAATCGTTTTCAAAAAATTGAGCGGTAAGAAATCCTATCCAAGGTTTCGGTTTGAGTTTGTAATATATGGCAATTTCGTCAGCCTGTTCGTTATTCAACAGAGCCGGGATATCTCAAAATATGTATGTTTCAATTGGTAACGAATGGCACACGTCTAACTGCGAATACTACATCTGATATTATCCAACATTTAAAGCCATTTTGGCTGGGATTTTCAACGTAATCCTGGCAACAATCTTTCTATTTCCATGTAGATAATAAATTTGTGTGACCTCGCTATTAAATTGGGTGCGTGCTTTATAGTACTATTGCTCAGTAACTGTAACACTGAGCGGATGTAGTTAAGCTAAAATTGAAAGGGAGAACAGTCGCAGTGGCAATGATATTTTGACCAAGGCAAGTGATTTTCATTTCATGTCGCAAATTATTTTATTTAGCAATCGTCTTGTTTTACTGCATCTGATTGCACTATTAGCCAATGTAATTTTAAGAACGAACGCAAAATCAATCCTATACTGCTCTCAACGCCGTTCTAAACTTAAAGCTTGAGTAATAACTTAAATTAAGGTATGGGAATCTGTTTTTTCAGGAATACCATGTCTGACATAGACCCTTACTTTTTATTGAATAAGTTGACTCAAAATTCGATACTTAATACTAGTAGACCAGCAAGAGTGCAGTAATTTATTAGCTCCTGCAGGTGGTTTTACACAGCTTTGAGCGGCTAAAATTAGGGACAAGATCATTGAATTATGTCGCGATGAATAAATGCTAACTGATAATTAAATTGGTTGAGATCAGTGTTGTGCGCTTTGTTCCTGAACCGCAAAAGATGAGGTCACCGAAGATGTCATTTTGCGAACCAGTACAGGAGTCCCATAACTCATTACCGACTTTATCACTCTTCATATAACAAAACAGGAAATGTCAAGCTCCCAACCGCATATCTTTATTAATTTCTTAAATTGCTATCACCTGGTCGCTATTGTAACAGAGTCTTGTCTTGCAAATATGCTGGACCGAGTGCTAAAATTACTTAATATATTTAACGACTGGATATGCAAAACAATACGTTTCGTTTTAACTTGTCCTGTTACACATACATAATTGAGAGAACAGCATTGTTTTATGGCTAATAGATTTTTATCAGTTTGATTAAAAGTCAAGCTTAATTTTCACAATGTCTGATTTTAGGACACCGGTTATGTAACAAAAGTCTTCTTTTAGTAATAATATAAGTAATATTCGAGAAAGTTGCCGTAGCTCCTTTAGTAAAAAATGCAGGGTCGTATGAAGCTTTTAAATAGCCGAAGTGTGTACATACCTTTAAATTTTTTCTGCTTTTGATCAGTATCTGATTTTTGTATAAATGCTGCTAATAATATATCACATTTTTATGATTTTTTTATACACATTGTTAGATACGATAAAAAAATAAGCCACACATCTACAGCTTCAAATTATTGTATGCATAGTTGTGACGAGTCAAGTGAAGTGTTACGTGTTCGAAGGAAGTGAAAACAACACAACTGGGCGCACAAATGTTTGAACATACGGCGCTTTTTCCTACAACTGACTTGTAACATAGCTAATCCTACGATTAAGGACATATTTGATAACTTGCGCATTTGGCAATATTGGAATTATTTTTTATAACGGCGAACGAAATTTTTTTGCATTGATTACATTGGAACTGAAATTTAGTCTCAGTTAAAAAACACCGATGAAGTAAAAATTCCGGATTTAAGACAAAAATTGTGAAGAGCTATTGAATAAATTAATACTTATGTCTAGCGCAACGTTTTCGTGTGCCTGTTTTGAAATCTTAATTCTTGAAGGCATGGGTTGTACTTTAGTTGAGAATTCAGAAATTTTTGCATTGATTACATTGGCCTACAAATTTAGTCTCATCAAGGAAAACACCAGTTTAATGAAGTAAGAATTCCAGATTTTCAAAAACAATTATGCAGATCTATTTTGTACAAAAATACTGTTCGTGTCTAGTGAAAGGTTGCTGTATACCAGTTTTAAAAATTCTAATTCTTGAAGGTGTGGGTTCTACAGTAAGTTAAAAATTCGCTACATTATGCATCGAGTTTGTTGCGTTTTAGTAGCCGATACTTTGCATAGACATACCACAATAAATCAAAAAAGTTATTGACCAGTGACTTGCTCTAATTAACATGTAACGACTTTTCACTTTGACAATTAAGTGAAGATCATGCTATCAACCGTACTGAATGTAAAAGAAAACTAATCGACGTTAAAAATTATTTGTCAAGTCACCACGGTGAATTCTAGTACTTTAACAGCTATGCTTAAGCGGCGCTATTTTTGTCATAAAATAGGTTGTTTTTGACTCGAAAATTCCATACTTTGACGAGAAATAGATGTAATTTCCTATTTCGTGGCCTTTGTTGCACGAAATAGCTATATTTCATGCATAAAGGCGTACCAGTATTCTCAACTACTGTAGATAGTAAGTCCATGTACCATTTTATTAAGATCACATGGCTAGTGCAAATAATTCATGATGTAGCTTTTAATCATCGTTATTTAGCAACGGGTGGTCCGTTGGCTTCACCAATAGCTCAAAAATTTTTCTTGTGTGTTCTAGCGATATTGCATTACAGATAGGTATTTCTAAATCTGTAACGCATCTTATTTCTACTG
>JASANE010001525.1:0-102909 GCA_030248225.1 Trileptium ribeirensis
TATTAGCTATGTAAGCAATAAACATATTAGCTATGTAATCTATGTAAATTTTAATAAAATAAATAAAATCAGTGTAGTCGATAACCTATAAATACAAAGTTTGGTAACTTTGCGATAAATAACTAAAAAGTTATTAAATTAATTAATATAAACTATTAGCTATGTAAGCAATCTCCGACCGTTGCATAACCCCATAACTAAAACACAGAGTTAGCAATTTTGAGCACTCTCTATTTTTGGGAAATATGTGAATTTCCCCCTTTACATGGTACAGAAATTCGTTTGAAAATGCCAGATGGGGTAATTTATATTCCATAGATGATATAGTGGTTAAAAATTACACATTTTTTGCTATCCGTATTTGACTGCAGGATTGTGGTTTACCTTAACATAGGACAATGGATCGAGTTTCGTTGATTTCATTTTTTTGTCTTCGTCTTAGGATGATGATTGGGTTGTCCAATCATTTACTAGATGGTCATAGCCAACCGTCAGCGAGCCAGCGCAGTTGGTTTTTCAACACCCTATTTGTAGTGATAGCAGTGATGGAAAACTCCCTTATGGTGACCTCACGTGTTGGACATCATACTCGGAGGGTTTTATTCGCTCACTTCCACGTTCCCGTGGGTGTACGTGGTTTCTACAACACCCTGGAAGAGTATGTAGTGATAATTGTTAAAAATAATATGGTCGAAACTGGATTTGTGGTATCCTCTGAAGAAGAACTCATTTATGAATTTCATAAAGAGGTTAGGAAGGTAGGTAAAAAAATTGTAAATTCATTAATGTTTAAATTTGTGAAATATCTTAATGTAGAAAACTACAGTTAAATTATTTAAGAAAATAGCTTTGTGTATCTAATACCTATGCTGGAACTTTATATATGAAAAATGGTGAAGATATTAACTATTATTAGTTTTGCATCAGTGTAAGGTGTAGTTTATTACTGTAACTTGCGATGTAAGAATATTATAAGCTTACTTTACAATAAAAGATATACATAAGGTTCAAAACACTATGATGATAATTAATACTTTTTAGCATCAAAGATGCAAGCTGGAATGGGTGGAGCAGGATGGAACTAAACGAATGGAAAGAAAACGAAATTATTAATTAAACAAAATCAAACCGTATATAGTAATTGTAAATATTTGTAAAAATTTTAAAGCAAAATGTAAATAATTGTACAGTAATATGTAGATATGACTGTATCGTGTGATGGTAAATATCTGTATAGTAATATGTAAATAAATGTATAGTGTTTTGTATATACATTTCGCTCAAGTGCTGACAAAACTGCTGTGGTATTCACACATATATTTTAAGAAGATATGGACCATAAAGATAAGGTAAGATGTACCTTTATTTATAAAAATGTCTGACTATGCATGAAAGTCACAATTGAACATCCAAACACTTGGTTGAACTATTCAAGTTTTTCGCAGTTGACTATCACATTGTGTGCACAATTAAATAACAGAATTATACAATTAAATAACAGAGTTGCACAATTAATATCTACCATCAATTACCGTTCTCCACCTCCAGCTATATTGCACAACCGTATAAACAAAAATGCACTGCAGTTTTTATTAATTGTGATGTGAGGAAAAATGCTCTAGCGTATTAAAATTATAAAACTGTGCAATTTGAGCTACATCTTTAGTGAAAATATTTTTGCTTCTTATTCTTGTGCCTTGTTCTTGTCGCACTATGATGTCTAAACGCTCGGGTTCTATGATTTGAAAAAATATATTAGCTGTAGCGCACACTGTGATCTAAATGCATATAGCAAATGTCTGATTCAACGCTGTAATTATATTCGTCAATTATTTATATATATATCTTTCTGGTATATCTCAACGTCATAATCCTCCTGGGATTCGACACTATAGTATACACAATAAAATTGATATTTTGAAAATATAAATAAACATCTGCTCACTATTTTAAACAAACAGTATTTATTGAAACTATGCCACGCAAACCAATATTAATATATATCTGACATTTTTAAACAATGATATAAGGATTGGTTCTAATGGATAATAATTATGAGATGTTGCGGACAACTTGAGCAATTATATAGGTTGGTTGAGCATGATTTTGCATCTGTCCTCCCCACCCACTCCACTTGTGTGGAGGGGGTAAAACCAGCCTTTTCTATCTACTACTTCGGATTGATGTAATCAGAAACAATAGTTTTTGTTATCTGAGACCCTCAGAATGGAACAATTTACCAAGTGCATTCCGAAATCCAATTCTTGACGTTATTAACTTTAAAGCAAAACTAAAAACATTTCTGTTCCCGCCTGCATGACATTGAAAATCTACGACATGGTTATATGATATTACTTTTCTAGACAATATTTGTGACTATGTAACATTCATGACTATGTTCAGGAATATTATATACTATCCAGCGCTTTTGTCAGGCTTTTGCCAAAAAGGCGCGTAACAAATGTTTTTATTATTATTATATGAACTTATTTTGAGCCACAAATCTATTAATATACCGTTAAAAGTGGTCATGTCAAGGATGACTATATATGGCGTCGGGTCCAACTTTGGGCTCAAATACCAATTGACCCTACAATTCTACATCAAATCTATTGAACCTTGCATGTAGCCCCAATTCTGTCCACACAGCAAATTTCGTTCGAATTGTTTGAGCGGTTACGTAGCTACACCTCGACAGATTTTGATCAAAATTTTGTAAATTTGCCCATTTGCTAAAGTTCCCCTCGCCCTATACGGACCCGACCAAAACAGTTTAGATACTCATAAATAAAGCTTCTTAGGACACATATTTTGATATCGAAATCATTCTAATCGGCACAAGGGTTGCCGAGTTACGAGCAAAAATGACCCAAAAAATGGCCCATTTTAGCCGTGTACCCCTGGGTGCCCACTTTTGACCCCCTATGGTGGGACGTGGGTGTGTCGAATCGGAATGAAACCTCCAAAAGGCACATCTAGAATATTGTAGCCTTCATATCGAGGGTTATATGGAAAAACTACGTAACTCGAATTTTATCCAAAATTCGACTAAACGCTCGTATGTTGTCCCGTGGGCGTTTTGCGCCTGGTGGCAAAACTACGCAACTCTATGTTTGTCCCCTAAGACGATACTGAAATTGCTACGAAACAACGTATTTTTTACTCTATTGTTTAGTTCGTGCAAAAACAGCGTATGTCTACATACGTTGTTTTTCCATACGTTTTGGTTAGTACGAAAATTACGTACGTAACTCGACATGCGTTCTTTTTCCAGTTTGTGAAGCGCAAACTTTTCCTTTGTGTTTTTTCTGTTCGAATCCAATAACACTGATTTAGTAATGCGATATCGGAATAATTTAGCTCATATTTAGCCCAATGAATTGGAGTTGTTGTTTACAACTCTCAGTGCTCCATTTATTGATCAACTCAATGTAGGTTTGAAGCTGTAGCTCCGTCCAGTCGGGGTTTGTAAACCATATGCTGGTAACAACCCGGTGGAAGAAGCGAGCATGATTGCGCTAACATTGGCACGTTGAGGCTATGATAAACGAAAATTTATATCTCAAGTGATATGGCTTCAATGTTAGGCGTGACCTTTGAAAAAACGAGGATTCCACGGGCATTACAACGATGTAATTTATACGCGATTTCTATACTGATTATACAAGTCCGTTCGGCTGGCTTCTGTTAGGTAAATCTAAAACGATGGTCACATTAAGGGAGAGAATGTTGCATTACATGACCATCATTCGTTAAGGTATAATAGTTAATTCGTTCGGGTCCGTGAACTCAGACTCAGATCAGCGCTATTTGGGATGGGCAAATGATATGGGATTAATGTACTGTCTATAAATATACAATGTTAATGTCAGTTGTGGGGCATGGAAAAATGGGCACAATTTGTGGACATATATGCATGCTCCAGCTTTGTAGTTTCAGGAAATCTTTATTGGTAATAGTAATAGATTTTAAATAATAGTTGTAGTACTCAGATGATTAATAAAATGAATAATACTGATGATTTTGTCTGGATAAAAATGAGGAATCATCTTCACTGGCCGGGAATAATTGAAGATAAATCATTGGCGCTATCGAAAGGTCGTAAGAACGATGAATATGTCTGGTTTTTTCATCCCGACGACTACGCCTGGGTTAATAAAAATAGTATTTTACCACTAAATAATCAACTAATTTCCAAATTTCTTAATAATAAAAGTTGTAACTTTAAATTGAGCGTTTGCATATAATCGACTATTGTGTGCTCTCCAGTCGTGCCGATATTATTGACATTATTGACAAAAATACTGATGTTGTTGAATACTAATGCAGAATATTAGTGGCACGTGTAATTAGCGGTATTCTGCTTGAAGTTGAATCTCACATTGTGCGCTCTGCAGTAACGCCGTCACCTCCCACGTCATTGCCAGCGTTTCTACAATCACTACAGCCCGGCTTCTTAAGCGCAAATTCATCGTCATTACCACCTCTTACGTCTTCAATTGTGCGTCTGCCATTCCCCCAGCCCGGCTGCTCAAACGCGATCATATCGCCACGAAAGCCTCGAAAATTTCGTAATTGCATCCTACAGATAACGACTGCCGACAGCGATGATAATAACGGTGGGTACATTTATTTAATAGGATAAGAATTTTCTCATATCTTTGGATCTAAATTGGATAAGAAAACTCATATCAAGTTTCTTAGCCTAGACAATGTTTTTTCAAGTTGACCATGGGGATTTCAGTGAGAAAAATGAAGTTTTATGCTGAGTCTCTTAAGCAAAGTGCATGTGAAGTTGTTGTGTGCTTTAATGGGAATGGCAAACCACTAGCGGAGCGTATATACGCTTAGTAATATAATCTTCGTTATATATGTTTCTTACACTTAATCATTTAATTGACTGGACTTGACCGTAAACCTGGCATTTTTTCGCTATATTCTTGTTCCTCAGTAAAAATTCGTGGTAAAGTTGTGAATGTTGTTACTGTAGAAATGTTTCAGAACCCATAGCATAGCAGAGTCGAGTAGATACAAACTGTGGTTAGTACATGATACAAGTTGTGATCAAGTTATTTTCTGTAATTACTGCCGTTATTTTGAAAAGCGGAGTGACTAATATTTTGAACCAGTCATTCGGATTCACAGTTTGCACCAACTTTAAAATTTTTACTATTTCAGAGGATGTCAGAGATTTAACATACTACGAAAGCGACAGCGCCTCCACCGACAACGAGTCAAATGCTAATAACTCTTCACGAAAGCGGAAAAGGCACACAAGCTCGAGAAAGCGTCGTAAATTCGCACAACCCGAAGAATGGAAGAAAAATAAGGCAAAGATTGCCCGGCAAAGCGGGAAGCCATATCTCGACTACAAGGGCCGACCGGTTGCAGCCAAAGCTCTACCTATCGATTGCGTCAATTCATCGTGTCGCATGAACTGCAGCAAGAACTTCACGGACGATGAACGGAAGAAAATTTGCGATAATTTTTATATGCTTACGTATGCTGCACAGAAAGACTTTATTCTGCGCCGAAAATCGGTCATCACGGATACAACATCCAAGAATAAAACGCGTGTGGATTATCGTTACTCTTTTGAAAAGGGCACCGAAAGCGTGAATGTCTGTCAAAAATATTTCCTCGCAACGATCGGCTACACGGGCGACGGTGTACTTCGTACGGCGAGGAAAGGAAAAGGACCGCAAGGCAATTTCGTTGAAGACGACAAAAGGGGCAAGTCTGTACAGGCCAACAAAACGCTAGAACCTGATATCGAGCTGGTTCGTCAACACATTTGATCGTTCCCGACGGTGGACCCTCACTATGTTCGGAAAGATAGTATGAAAAAATATCTCCATCCAGGAATTAATATCACGTAAATGTACGAACAAAACTTACACTGGGCTCCGCAACAGGGTGCTAAGAAAGTAGTCGGTCACCAATTGTATCGTCAAATATTTCATCATGACTTCAATTTAGGTATTTTTGTGCCAAAGAAAGATACCTGTGTGATCTGCAACAAAAAACAGTATCTACAGGGGGCAGAGCTAGAGCAGTATGTCAAAGATGTCGTTGAACCACATTTGAAACGGTACCACGACTCAATCGACGCTAAAAATAGGGATGGAAAAGCGGCTAAGAGTGACAGATCGGGATCGTTCAAGTCCGCAAGTTTCGATCTGCAATCCGTTTTGTATACACCGTGTTCAGACGTCAGCGTTATGTATTCAAACGAAAGTTATGTGTATACAATCTAACTGTTTACGAACAATGCTCCAAAGCTGGATATTGTTATTTATGGGATAAAACCATGGGTAAGCGTGGTTCGAACGAAATTGGCAGCGCTGTCTTAATGTTTCTTAAGTCGTTGGGTCCCGAAGTTACGCATGTCGCTCTCTACTCCGATACATGCGGCGGACAAAATTGTAACAAATTCATCTGTTTGTTATTGCTTCACGCTCTCATTAATAGTCCAACAATTGAAGTGATAGATCACAAATTCATGGAAACCAGGCATTCTTACATGGAAGACGATAGTGTGCATTCAACGATGGAATTCGCCAAGGTGTTCGTCCCTGAAGATTGGGCAAATATCATTATTGGTGCTAGGCGACGCAAGGGTTTTTCTCGAAACAACTGGGAACCGATATACGTTGTTTTTCCATAATAACCTCGATATGAGCCCTCACACGTCCATATCGGTTTACGTTGAGATGACGAAGTCCTGTTTACAGAGAAAAAATAAACGGACGCCCATCTTTTTCACCTTAGTGCGGTCAGTGAGAATTCTTCGATTCCGAAGCTAGCGCTTCTCCATCTCCGAATTCAATTATAGGTCTTCATGAGCAAAACATTAAATGCAAACTTCTGTGTTACTGTTTTCGGCAGCAAGCTTAAATTAGCTTCAATATTAGCAATATTAGCTTTCTAAATGCACCTGAAAAAGTCACTGAATATAACTGTTTTAGGCTAATTATATTTATTAATATAACTAATGCCCACGCGGTTAACTGGTTAACAAACGGATTCTGCAATACAGAACTTACTTCAACTAGATATTGAAAATATACAAAACAGTACTTTTTCGCAAATTGTGGACTTAATATGTAGTTCCCTGGAGTCACCCGGACGGATAAGTGATCACACAATATAGCCTCAATATAACGAAGTCGATGGGTTTCTAATCAACTCTGCAAGTCCATAAGTTCAGGTGCAATAAGTATGAAATAATTAAAATTCGAAAATTTCATGTTGCACACTTTTTTAACGTTTTAAGTTACCGCCGGAAAACTGCAGCCTAGAAAAAAATTGTACTTCAACGTTTTCGTTGCCATTGATAGGATTGCACAGTGCGATTCGAAGAAGTATTGTAGCTGAAAATGACGCTTGCTCTATATGACTAACATGACAACGCTTTAAATCGCTGCTCTTATGTGTGATTTTGGACTATAATACATTTTAGACCAATAATACAAAACTAGGTGCTCAAATCGGTACTTCCCCGCCAATTTACTAAAAGGTAACAACATCATTAAAGAGACAGATTAAATTTTTTTCCGTAGTCAAATGATATTCGACAAAATTACGATCAGGACCTTTTCAATATTATACATACATCTGGCTTTATGATTCTCTGAAAATTTGTCCACGGGTCCTGTTTGGCGACTGGTGGGCTGCTCAATATGGTGGCGGTCGAGCTGTTTCATTTCTAAGCTTAGACGCTCCATCAATACTCGAATTTCCCACGGGTTTTCGGCCTTCTTCCTCACGAAGGCAGAATTTCCCCTGACAAACACTTTTATTTACACGATGCACTCACGTGAATACACCGTTGTATTTAAAGTATGTACCAATAAAATTCAAACCCTACAAGTTTTGTGACGATTAACTCCATTGGAGTGAGCGGGTCTTGTCACTTCAAATTTTGACACTCTGTGCACACGCCAAACCTGGGGCGGGCGTCGAATTTGGGTAGGAGGCTGAAATGGGCCTTTGAAATAAAAATTGTAAATGCTAATAAATCTCCTCTGAAACGTGGCTAGTCCACTCTGAATGAGTTAAAATCAACTTTTAAGCAATTTTAACGTCATAATTTACCAATTTTTAAATTTAAAATATTTTAAAAATATTATTTAATTTTTAACAACTGTGGCGCGTTTTAATGGTACGAAAAAAATTTGGGGCGTTGAGTTAGAGACAGCCTAACGATGCATTGGGAACCATAAATACAGTTTTGAGAACCTTGCGAACACACAATGTGCTTCATATGAGTTATATTGCTTTCCGGCTTTTTGTGTTTATTCCACATGATGTCATCTTTTATCACGCATAGATTCACTACATCTGTGCATCACTCAGCACAAGCAAAATATACTATTAACATTTCTGCACATTACGCTACTAAAGTTAAGGTAGTCTATCGGTGCCCCTCATTATAAGGGTCGTAAATTTTGGTGCAGCTGTGATTCCAAGAAGGGTTATAAAAAGGATCGCTGCTGAAAAACTTTGTTTATTTGAAAATCTCATCTTTGTACATCGGCGAAAACATCGTATAGTCGAATTTTAAGCAGTCATTGCTCAAATGCTGCATAATTTATTTTAGTTTGACGTCAACGTTATCCGAGATATCGTTGGGTTCTTAGTATAATAAATTAGAGAAATACGCGATTTTTGTATTAATACCACAGCTTTGTAAGAAAGAACGATAACACATCACACTAGCTTGTATCAAAAACGTAGTATTCTAGTTGTATGTTTCACTACTTTTGGCTATGCTCAAGCTGAAGGAGACGCTGGTGGTCCAAACGAATTTCCATTATTCGATGGATTACATTTTGGCGGTAGTGAATATGAATCTTTTAAAACTATACAGACATCTCTAATTTTTTGCCTATTTTTTGGATTGTCAAATTATATTGTTCATGAAAGCTTAAATTTCATGACCTTTTTGTATTTCGTCAGCCGATCTAATAAATATCTCGGGTTTGGCATTTTTGATCAACGACGGGAACACGCTTTGGAGACGAAGTCCGCCGAATGAACTTGTTTACTCATTATTAAAACCCGAAGGTTTCGGCATCGTTAGTTGGACCGCCGTAAACTGTTTATGTCAATCAAATTGATTTTTCCTCAAATGTGTTCTACTTTTATGTTACAAATGCGCACTAAACTCCTAAAGTGCTATGTACGTACTTTTGTACATTACTTTCTGTGTGTGTTGTGTATGTGGTTGATTATGCATGTTCCTACTTATTGTATGAATAGCCCCATTATACAGTGACCGTCACAAAACAAAATCTTTCGTTAATATAAAACGCTTCGGGAAACACTTTCTTTATTTTAGTTGTTGGCATAATAATTCCCAAGCTCTTGGTTACAGATGTTGGATTACATGGATTTGTTACAGTTACATTGGTCGTGTGCGATAATATAAGATTGCTAAACAACGCTAATAATTAGCTCAATCTACGTACAAGTGAGTTGGATGTACAGTAATCGCCGAAAAATGAGAGCTGTTCGTTCGACGTTTGCTTGGTGGTTCTACATTTCATATTTTACTCTAAATGCTTTCAACTTTTGTTCGAAATTTTTAGTGGGACTTCTTAAAATTTGTTCGAGAGCTGTTCAAAACTTGTTTGAAACTTGTTCGTATACATGTAAATTTTGTTCCTTTTGTTCTATATTCGTTCGTTCGAAACAACAGTCAATTCTGGCAAGTACTGTACCATGTATGTTTTACTTAAAGAATATACCATAGGTTATGTTTAAGTCTGTGAAACTAAAATTACATAATAACATAGTTATTTCTGACAATCGTTCGGCTTTAGCGAATGAAATTAAGAAATAAATCCTTGAGATCTACATAAAATAGGAACGATTTCGAACAATAAATTGTAATAATGGTTTCTAGTATAGCAGCTGTGCCTTTTACTACTTTAGCCTGTGCTGAGATAAAGTTCAGTCTAGTTTTACTGAAAGTTGCTTATCTCCAAAAATAGTCGTAATTGTACTGTTGCAACTTGATATTCGAGATGGTTTCCTTCAGCCTCCCCATTTCCTTTTAATGTGAAATAGATAAATTTTGAAGACACAGTAGCAATTTTGGTATCATTTGACTCAGCTCGATAATCTGGTTTAGAAAATGTCAATTTGTGGCACATTTATGACGAAAATTTGGTACCACTCGATGCTGGGTTTGCAATGGCCCACTTGGTACCCAAGAATTTCGGTTCACCATAACGACATAAGCTAAAACTTAGGCTTTTCTTAAACTTATATTAGAATAATTCATTAACCCATGGACCGATTCAGCTGATTTTATCTCCTTTCACTTACCGTTCAATGGGCTTTGAATCATATATAATGATATATTAAAAAAATTATTTTCATATTTTTGAGTACTAAATGGGAACATTGGAACCCCAAAAACTTAAGTCATTTTTGCCATAAATGTGGCCGAAGGGATATTCTATAACTTATCTAACTGAGTCGAATGGTACCGATGTTATTGCAGCATCTTCAAAATTGACCGGTTTCGGCATGGGAGGAGCTAAAGGAATGAGCCCGATATACGTACAGTACTTTATTTATATGAATAATGCTTGCCTTGAACTCGTGTAACCTAAATAAGCAGCTCGAAACAAAGTCAATTTTTACATAAACAACATTTGAAATAAGTTTATTGAAAGAGAGCGGAGTTGCGCTGAGGGCGCCAGGGAAGAAATCGTGAAAAGTTTTCTATTCTGAACGTGCCGCTCATAATTCCACTTCAGGTGGATTTCGATAAAATTTTTTGTTCGATGTGCTTATAGCTGAACGCGAACAGCTGTAATCACATCTTCTATGTCAAAGGTAAAAAAATTTTTAGGTAATCTTTTACCATATTTAATCATACGGGTACCAGTGTTTCACAGCCCATATCTCACCACACAGACTTCGCATAGAACGGCCTGCAAAATCAGCTCATCGAGATGTACAACCTCGCTGAACAACACTTTTTGTGGACCACTCTTTGAGCCGCTGTCTGCAAGAATATGGTTCGTCGACTCTTAGTAAGAAATATTAATTTTTCTACTTGCAGAATATTATTGAATAGTGTTACCATTCCACGAGTGCCTGTTATTTTATCCAGCACGCTGAATATGATAGTTTTATTATCTAGAGTCTAACTTAACTATATTATATCCTTCATGGGTTTCCAAGAGTTTGTAGTCGACGACCTCGATTTCTAAAATGTAATCTGTTTTCCTCTCTGTGGTTATTGTATTTCATAGCGCGCAGTGCATGAAGAATCATGGTCTATACTATGTAGGTTTTGGGTAAGCTGAATGGGTTTGGTTATGTAGAAGCCGACGCGAATATTTTGTGCTTTTTAGAGGTCATCAGTGGGTTAAGAGTCGACGAATCCGATTCCCAAAATGTGGGCTGACTTCGTTTGTTGGGTTATGTATTGTGTCCACGGCATTAAGAATAGTGTATAGTCGGTATTTTGGTGCGTTGAATACTTTAGTTTGGTTATGTAGAGTACCAGCACGAATATTTCGTGGTTTTCATTGTTATTAATGTCCATGAGCTCGATTACCAGAATATGGCCCGCATTGGTTCATTTCATGGTTTTTTCTGAACACTGAAGCTGACGGTTTGGTTACGTAGAGTCCAACACATATATTATGGATTTCAGTAGGTTTTGTGTGGTCGACGAACCCTATCCAGAATATAGCCTGTCTGCAGTTTTGGTTATTGTTTTTGATATTTAAGTTCTTAGGTACTTTGAAGGCGATTGAATGGTCACCCAGTCTTAATGCCTGTACTATATTTTTTTTCAAGGATTTTGAAATGGTTTAAGGTCAACCGTCAGTGAATCCAACCGAAAGAATTTTTCGTATCGTCACTTATTTTGTTACGCCTGTCCACCCCTCAGAACTATGTACAAGCCATGGGTGTTGACATGGAATGATACCCACGCGACAGAGGGCAAAATTTTTTGCGAAAATTGGTAAAAGTAGGTTGACAAAAAGTTTGGGGAATTCGAGGCACTAAAAATGTCAGACAGATCCCTGGCAACCCCTCCCCCAATGAGACCATCTACAACCCTTTATGCCGTCAGCCGTTTGTCACCTATGCCATACTCTATTATTATAGGTTTATTGGCATGCATAATAGGTGGTGTGCCTTAACATTTATGAGATGAGCATTTTAACGCTTCACTGGTTCCAGAAGTCTAGGATGGTATATACATCAAACAGTAACACATGTGGCTACACTTATGTGATGACAACGATAGATGAAACCACGCTCGCTTCTTTTCATTCTGGCTAGCATATTATTCAGTTTTAGTATACATTATCTATGTAGTATATATGTATTTATGCATACGTATATTGCAATACAAGTGCTTCAAAGTCCTTGCGATTAGGCTTTCTTCTTTTATAAACTAAAACGAAGCTGTAGCATATTGGTTAGATTCAAGCATGACAACGAAATAATGTATGAAATTTTTTGTATTTTGCAATGTCGGGACATAAAAGATAGACATTCGACGTTGTTTGAGTTTAGAAAGTCTTTATGGTAGTTAGATGTGGCATAATTATAGTTATGTATATGTCAGATACTGATTTTTGGTTCCTATGTGAGGTAAAGTGACTTAAAATAGTGCAAATTAAAAAATTGTTGCGGAACAGTGAATATAACTGTTGATGTGGGAACTTGGCTAAGCAAAAATCAACGCCAAAGCCCTGTTTTTCTGTTTTATAACAGAAGAATTAAATATTAGCATTAGCTTCCTTATTACGTATAACCTATATTACGTATACTATCAATTTTTCAAAAATCTCATTAAGCACTTTACAGGGATTTCTTACAGTTTAGTCCAAGTCCAGGTGAATGCATTATTTCCTATCATAGTCCAGGGGTGATTGTAGCGACTGTATTTGCGATTAAAGCATTTCTTACGAATGCTATTTGCCACATTATATCCAGACAATAACAGGTACACAACACGATTAGCGACTGCATTATTGTTAAAAGCATTTTTAACACCAGGAATACAATTATCTCAAAGCATTTTTCAATAACCGGGCTTCTGTAATCATTTCCGCTTCAACACTTTTGTAATAGTAAAATAATAAGTTTCATTTTTCTACTGCAGAAGTAAAAATAATGTATTTCTCGAGCATCCAGGATTTCTCTTATCCGTCCCGTTTAGCACATTTTCCCCTATGATTGAACTAAATATGACCAGTATTTCTTCCTTTCAATAAAGTTTCATTTGTTTATGTGGCAGTCTTCGTCAGCTAAGTTTTTGGTAACGGGATCGTTTTGTTTCTTTTATATTGTTGTTGTTTGTTTGTATGCTGTACTTGTGGTTGTTATGACGATAAAAACGTTCTTTAAAGGAGCGAAAGCGAACCGAGCAGCTGGAAATCGAACGAACATTGCAACAATCTTACGAATCTCATTCAGCGCTGATTGCAAATTCAGTGAACCGACGCAACGAATTGATTCGGAACATTTTCGAAGTTAGTTGGGTGAAGGTGATTATTTCAAGCATGCTGTAGCATATACTGTAGTATGTGTGCTCGAACATTTCAAATTAAAACGCCATAAAGTGCCACCTAGTTCCTCTTGTAGCATCATATAAAAACATTTGTAGGGCTGCCTGTGACATTTGCAATAAATGGAATTAACATTTACAGTACTCGCCAAAATTGACCGTCGCATTTCGAGCGAGTGGCTCGCCCGAGATTTCGAAACTATTTAAATTAATAGTAAATTCTATTTTTAGAATAATTTTATGTCGAGCTAGTCGCGATCGAGCGACAGTCATTTTTGACGGGTGCTGTACTTATACGCAAACAATAAATAGTGGAAACATTTCTTAGCCAACATCGAGCACATTTAAAAGAGACCCCAATAATTTCGAACAGACCTCAAACAAGTTCGAACATCCTTGAACAATATTTGAAAATTTTTATTGACTAACAAAAATCGTATTAGTAACAACATTAACGTGTACTTTTGATGTGAAAGCAAAATATTTCAGAAATTTACAGATTTAACACCAACTTATCCTTTGTCTTAATTAGCAACATTTTTACAACAACAGTGAGGAATGTAATTGGGGTTTCAATTGGGTATTAAAAATTTTTATGCATTCAGGGAATAAAATCGATATACATAAGTTTAAAACGGATAATACAAATATTTCTTAATGTAATATCTTACAGTATTCGGCTGCAGCGGTCTAATTTCATTTCTACTTTAACTACCTTTTTGTAGGTTAACTACCTTTTTGTAGACAGCTGCAAATATTCCGTTAATGTCCACATGCGCTTGCGAACCACCTATTGACTCGCTATGTTGTTAACCCTTTCATGCCCGAATTAACTTGTGTATCGTGCAATGTTTGACAAACTCAAGCCTGCGCCATGGATCGAACCCGAAACGTACGGGTGAAACTTGTGTACACAAATTACTGAGTTGTCGGAGAGCTGTTGCTCGGTTCCTTAGCGAATAACAACGCACGTTCAAACGTACGACATACGACAAACTCAGTAAACACAACGAGTCGCAATGTGCGTTGGGTTCATTTGCACCTTGTGGGCATGCGAGGATTAGTTATGCGATAGGTTAATTTTTAATTAACCCTTTCATGCACGAATTAATTTGTGTATCGTGCAATGTTTGACAAACTCAAGCCTGCGCCATGGATCGAACCCGAAACGTACGGGTGAAACTTGTGTACGCAAACCACTGAGCTATCTGAGAGCTGTTGCTCGGTTCCTTAAGGAACCTCACAATGCGAGCGAATAACAACGCACGTTCAAACGTACGATATACGACAAACTCAGTAAACACAACGAGACGCAATGTGCGTTGGGTCCATTTGGACCTTATGGGCATGAGAGGATTAGCAAAATTTTGGTAATTGAAACGGAGCGAGCGGAGTTTCCACCTAGCTTTGCTAGCTGCAAAAATCGTAAAAAAATCATTTTTTGTCGTCTGTTGAGATCATAACTCATCACCGGATGGATGGATCTTCACATTTTTTAATTTGACCGCAAATTCAGTCTATTTGTGCACAGTTCAAGATGTGTCCCGAGAGGGTCAAGAATTAAATTTTTTTAAATTTGGCCATCCGGATATCTTTCGCGACTTATATCTCGAGATAAGGCTTCGCACCACCTTCCGAAATCCTGTCATCGATAGCTACAACTTTACTGTTAGTCATTTATTGTCATAGCTGCGGTTTTTGAGCTATGAGCCAAAGTTTAAAAGATATAACCAAAAGGTTAAAATTTTAAATTATTACAAGGCAAGTTTCGTGTCTGTTCTGGTGAACACTGGGATTATAGGGTTATCTAACAGATAAACAGGTTAGTTTTAACCCCATGTTGCTGTTAATAACCCGGCGAAACGGTGTCATAGCAAAATCTGGTAAATTTTGGCACCGAAACTGTCAAATTCCGCCACTATGTATTGTATAAATTGGGCCATCCAATTTAGAAGTATGTAGGCTATTCGCCCTAACATACATGTCTACAAGTTATCGGGTTTGTTAAATAAGGTAAAAATAACTGTATTTCTGCGCTCTCCGTTCGCTGAAAATTTTGCGAGGGAGCGTGAACCGGGACAGCCCAAATTTGTTAAGAGGGTGGGCAATTTGGTCAAAAAACGGTTAAAAATAGTGCCAGTGACATTGCTAAAACGCTTTTTGATTGAGAAAAAAATTATTTTGAAGCAAATTTTGACAATTTACGAAATTTTTGGCTGCATGATGGAATTCTAGTACAAATTTTGATCAAAAGACAATAAGGTGTCCAACTACGTAAAATTCACTATTCAGATTATAATTTTCCTTAAAATATGTAAATTAAAAATTAAAGCTTTTGTCTTATTGGTCATGGGAAGAAGAAGAAGAAATCGAGCTCTTCGGTTTTTATGATGACTAAAATGACCTTGCATTGTCACTGACGCTTTGCCGGTGTGTAATTACTAGCATTTGACTTTAAGCGGGCTTAGGCCATTAAATTGGACAAAGTGGCCAATAAGTGCATAGTACCCACACTCGCCCATTTTCTCTCGCTTTACGAAGTGTTAATATGTTTTCCCCGTCGTGCTTTATTGTGCCGCCAAGTTTTATTGACGATATCGCCGTTTTCTGCTACTAAATTGTGCATCATTCTCGTTGCAAAACTCGTGTTGTCGTTTTGTCACTCCTAATGTTACTTATCTATTTGCGGTGAACTGTAGCTATCTGCTTTGTATGTTTCAATAATGTTTAGGGTCGCCAAAATGTACTCGATGCTATTTCTATTACGATATCTAAACTTGTTGCACAGTCGCTTTGTTCTGAAGTTATGTTCTAGATAATTTGAGTTCTCCTTTGTAGTTAATGGTACCTGTCATGTCTTTGCGTTTACTCACAAGCTATGACCTTTAAAATCCAGTATAACGATTAATCATCACAAACCAGTTTCTTTGTCGATTGTCCTTCATCGATCGCTCGATTATGGTTGGTTGATACAGGAAAAAACCACACTAAAAGGAGTCTGGGACAGGGTATCGTCACACCATATTATTTACTAAAATGGTTATTGAGCGGAGCGAAGCGAAGCGTTTTTGTTTCCGTCAGAAGGGAAATATCGGCACCATTGGTCCGTCCGCAAACTTCTCCATAACTACTAACTGGGCTGATTAAAAAATATTTTTATTTGAAAGGTCTAATATAATATATAGATTGAAACACATAGTTTTTGTCAAAATTTGCTTTAGTTAAGTAGTAATCTTTAGTTTAACGTGTATGCCTATTCAACATGACAATTGATTGGGTAATGCGGCGAACTGTCCTAGATACAGACGGTGTTTTACTATCTGAGGAAGTAAAAATCAGCGACGTCGATTATGCTGACGATCTTCTACTTCTTGCTGATTCTGAAAAGTCAGCACAAGACTTCATAACACGACTGGCACATCATGCTTCAATGGTGGGTCTACGCATAAATACGGCGAAAACAAAAACAATGGCAGTCTGCCTCTCTGATGTGAACGTGTCTCTAGGCGGCGTTAACTTAGAACAAGTATCGCAATTCAAATATCTCGGAAGTACTCTCACTGAAACTGGAAAAGACAGTGATGACATCAATAGTCGAATTAGCCGCGCATCCAGCGTCTTTCAAAACTTAATGCTACCTTTGTGGACAAGACCAGAGATCACCACAAAAACAAAGCTACGCGTGTATAACGCTGCTGTCAATTCAGTTTTACTCTACGGCGCCGAATCCTGGCCGATGCTGGCAGCAGACGCCCACCGTCTGGAAGTGTTCCAAAACAGTTGTCTTTGGCGAATCCTCGGAATACGACTTATCGACAGGGTTCCCATCAACACACTACACCGGCTGGCCAACAACCAGTTATCAATAGAGTCAGAAATCCGTAAACGTCGATTGAAGCTCTTTGGTCACGTCGCTCGTATGCATCATTCGAGAATCGCGCGAGCGTCGCTTTTTCCTAATCGCCCTTTGACGTGGCACAAACGACAAGGTGGTCAAATCAAAACTTGGACAAAAACAATCAACGACGATCTATCCCGAGTACATCCACGTTATTGTGTGCAATCCGCGATCGAAGATGCTCAAAATCGTCCGATGTGGCGTGGTCTGATTCGCGATGTCATGATGGCGCCGAAAGCGACGGGACGGTCGATTCCATTCCAACGCTGAGCCGGCATAAACTCTCTCTCTCTATGCCTATTTTTAGCATTTTCAAACAAAAATTATTTGTTTTTCATTGAATAATTAGTGTAAAGCTATTATTTTAGTGCGCCGTGCTGATTATGAACCAGATGTTTACTACTGTATATTCGAGGATGTTAAAACGTGTTAATTAGTTAATTAGCTAATCTTTTGAAAATTTTCAAAGTGCTCAGAAATATAAAAAATTGCACATGGGTGCTTTCTATGTCGCTGATCACGAATATATTTCTGAGGCTTTAAAACTTGGCCCTATGCTAATTAGCCAATTAGTTAATTTTATGCCAATTTTCAAATCACCTTAAAATTGCGCTCGGGGGTTTTCGATATCGCTGATCACGAATATGTCACGTTTAAAGTTGTATGATTTTTATAATGTGTGCTAATTATCACTAATTAATTAGCTAATTTTTAGCTACCTTTTTGTAACGTGGATTTGACATCAAATGTCTGAAGATTTATTAAATATTTAGTTGAAATACGAGTATACATTAATAAGATATAAAATACTTTGCCTATTGCTCCGCTCACTTTTTGTAATTTATTCCGTGTACTAGTTATACTAGTAATGAAGCAGAGTATATTTCTTTGGATGGTTTTTCTTAAACGGTTTCTTTTCGGAATATGCATACAGCACTCGCCAGATATACCTGTCTCTTTTAAAGCGAGCGAACATCGCGGGCGGTGTGCACGAAATTTTGTTCCCTATAACTGTTATTGATCGTCTGTAATACGTCCTCTGATATACTCTGTTATTTCTTTGGATTGTCATGTGGCTAAAACTAAATGCTTTTGAGACATGACACTTATAGTTTACTACATCCGAAATTGTTGTAAGTTAGTGTCCTAAAATATATCTGTTTCGGGAAAGTCCCGAAGAATAATTACAGAAAGTCATGTACAACTTCTGAGTAAGATGGTCAAACTTTATTGTAGCACCCGTAAACATTATTGTATCTTGGTATTACCTGCCAAAATTGTTTTTACGTATCGTATCGTAATTAAAGAGTGAAGCCGCTCGCTGTAAATATGGTATGCAGTTGTGAGTGCATGGTTGTAGACATGATAATGTGACAATAACAGGTTACTATTGCTCCTGTTACTATTGACAACAGGTAACTATTGCGAAGTTTTCTTTAGTGGAAATTTCAGCTCATGACAGGGTTAAAGTAACTAGGCTTGACTAATTTCATTAGTGTCATGGATTCATGCTGACTACCTGACGTGGTTTCTGTTTTGCAACAAAATTTCAAACGATGATTACAACCCCCAAAGTTTTGTACCCAAAACCACTTTCACGCTACGTATAATTTTCCGCTGGTTTTTATTATATACTGGGGTGTGACTCACTACCAGATTGTGTCAGTGAATAGTTTGTGTATTGCAGTACAATCACATTCATGATATTGCAGGAAGAAGACATATTAAACAAAAGGCTTAGTGATGTTCAGTCTTTGAAGGATAAAGAGCATGAAAAACTTCGCGAGATTTTGAAGCAATGTAAGTTTGTGGATTGTTTTGTTAGTATAAACGTTAGAATATGTGTATACAGCGTTTTCTCGAAAGATATGCGCCAAAATGTAGTTGTTTTACCGTTTTTGAACAGAGGCACAGAATTTCCCACAAGCAAATACTGATCGATGAAACTTTGAGGTGCTTTCAAAAATGAATGAAATATAAACGAAAGCAAATTTCCGGGTAAAGGTCGATCGTGCAATGCATGTAGTACTCACCAGAAACGATTACTTCTAGGTCGGTGTTTACTGATGTTACATGTTATAACACTGCTCGCTCGCTACTGGCTCTATCGAAAGGCGATAGTAATTTTTGGCATTTACTGTGCTTTCAGTCGTAATATTCGTTTAATAATGCTATCGCTGCTACGGCAGCAGAGTAAGTAAATGTAAAATTTGATTTTATAATTAAATTAATTGACGTTATATCTTTGAAGTTCAGTATTATAGCGGACTTTACGACATTTGGGATGACTTACTATCTTAACCTCTCTCACCCGTCGTCGCATTTTCATTTCAACAATTTGTTTGTTAAGATTCTGTCTTATCGTTTCGTTTTGATTCCTATAGCTTTGGCTTCGCGCCCCTGCCGAAAACATTGCATTGTCCACCATAACTATCTCTTAAATAAGTGTAACTATCAAGGACCTCGAATGTTTTCTCTGATTTGGGCTATACTTAGTACATTTTTCATGATTCAGTTTACGTGCTCTATTACCGGAAAACTTTTCTGCTAAACCATTCTTCAGCCATTCTGGTAATACACATTTCATAACTACACCATCGTTTGGTCCACTTCTTAATTACCGTTGCCTTGTCATAATATTTGTTCAAACACCTTTTCTCAAGTAATCTGTACGATCCTTCTAGTCTAGCACACCTTTTAATATTAGCGACGGCTTTTGAATCTACGGATATAGAACCTTTTGAAATATCGTTCATTTGTTGTCTTCAATAACCAAACGACCGGAAAAGCTTCAAATATATCTTTGGTATATAACACCATATGTACTAGCTGAAGCAGAGTAATTTTTCTTCTGAAATTTTCAAACATTCTTAATTAGCTATTAATTTTAAACATCAAAGTTTTATTTTAGGCATCAACGTTTTAAGCTGATTCGTGTATTTTCCAGCATAACGTTTGTACTTTACGTCCTAATAGCTCACTTTTTGATAGAAAACGTATTCAAGGTCGATTCACTGGTGACCATTAAACCTCAGATATGAGTAGTTTTTTAATTGTTTTCAATAAATAATGTTGCAATATTTCCACTGTCTCATATTAATCACAACTATGCCTGTCGTATCACTATGTTTAATTATACATAATTTAATTATAGCTGTGTGGTATTTTAGTAGAAGAACAATCCGAACATCTTGTCGCGGATCTCCAGCGATTCAATGAACAAGCTCGGCAAACCGAAAAAATTTTTGAGGCTGAAGAAAGGCGCAGGTATATTTTTAATTTATGTGGTGTGGTCAGTAACGTTGATCTGTAGTAAAAGTAATGTTTTCTTTTAGAACGACTTCTTGTCGAGCGAACGACGGTCATTTTGGGGAGCACTTAACTAACGGGCTTTCCCAAACTTCGTTGGCCGCGCCTTGAGAACTGAAGTGGCGGGGCCAGGAAAGAAAAACTCAAACATGATGATAGGACCCCTTACCAGACGTCTGTAACAACACCAAATGGTCTAACTCGGCGACAGGTGTTTTCGAAAAAACGACGATTAAAGTTTTTCTGGCACAATAAATAACAGAGTACTAACATATATCTTTAGAAAAATGGCATTAACAGTATAAAAACATTGTTGTGTAATGTTATCAAATCTCGGGCGGTTGTTTCAGTACGGCTGAGACATAGCATAAAATTTTGACGACATAGCTAATGGTCATTGTTAGACCCTTTGGAATTGACCTCATTACACTACCTGTGTCACTAGACCCTTTGACTGCGAGCTAGCAGTTCAGATTTGAAGAAAGACAAACTCGTTGGCTAGAGAAACAGTATTTGAACTCACTAACCATAAGCCTACGTATTGTGAGCACGTTGGCTGTTCTTTTTTGTCGTCACTTCCTTCATCGCTGTGATCGTCGCTGAATTCAAATGATTCAGTGAATGGAATTCGATTGTCCGCGTTGCTATTCGTCGAGAGATTCTCGTAATAATTCCAATAGTCTTCTGGAATCGTATGAGAGCGGCATAATGCCATTAAATCTTTCTTTTTCGCATCGCTGATTGCAAATTGTTGGCAATACGCAGGTTGCAGTTGACGTGATTGCGACCCTCGTGTGATTTTTGCAGGCGCTGTATACTCAGTGAAGTTGTCGTCGTAGCCAATACTGTGATAAATAGTGTTGCGTTTACCGGCAACATATCGGAAGGGTTTTATTGTCAGACAAGGTATCTCGGTCGCCGTGTCGCAAAAAGTTGTTCTGCGAGTAGTTTGAAATCATAGAAATTATGATGGCGCTACTGCTCAACAACGGATTTGTTTGAGGCTCTGCCTAATTTGAGAACATTGACCCATTCATTTGGGAGATTTATTTCCACATCTCGAGATGCATATTCAATACATAAATGCATCGTATCGCAGCACATATACGAATGTCCACTTTCGAAGAATTTTTGATCAATATCAATTCCAAGTTGCTCGGTCGCCCATAGCATTGCAGCGGCAATGTATTGATTACGATTTTGTCCGCTGCACGTATCTGACCGTTCTATTATACGCGTCACAGATCTGGGAAGGGATTTCAAAAATCGAAATAAGCACGACCATATTTCAATTTCATCCCTGTTCTTTTCCACCTCTGTCCAATAATAACAGTAACCGCTACCAGTTGTATACTTGGTCGTATACAGTAAAGTTGTATGAAGTTAATTTTCGTTTGTAATATATTGTAAATAACAGCGGATAAGCAGAACAAAATCGGAATAATATTTATGTTACCAGCTGTGTTAAACTATTGCAGGAGCATAGAATTTTCATAAACACTAATCAGTTCGTGAAAAAATATTATTGGATTTCAGAGAATTCATGGTTCGAATTTTGGACATTTTACTTTTACAGTAATGCTGGCAATACTTACTGTCAAGACCTTGTATTGAATGACTAACCCCATACAGTCCATCACCTTAAATGCACAGTAAAGATGTATTGCACTGCGAAAATTACCGCAATAAAATTTTACCCTACGTTCACCATCAACAATGTACAATTGACTCAGATTATTGCACCGGGACGTTACCATATTTCAGCTGGCCAGATGAGCATGCTGACCTACTATCCACTATAATTTTACTAGCTACTAGTTTCAACGCAACATTCCTATCCACTGTATAAGTAAACCATGACGATGCTCTAAGGCGGCACACTCAAGTCAAATTACTCCAGCGCGATGTACCCAGCATATTTCGGCCGGCCGGATGAGCGTGCTGACTTGCCAACACTATTACTTGCCGTTGTTTCATGCACAGGAGTATTCTTATCACTCATTTGCAATGTATAAGTAAATGGTGACTATGCCCCAAAACAAAGCATAACTTAGTGAGAAAGCCTCAGAACTCGCACTGAGATATTACCTGCACATTCCAGTCAACCGTATAGGCGTTCTGTCTCAGTGATACCATCACAGCTACTCTTAAGCCACGCGTGTCCGCTTTATAATATCGTACGCAGCATACAGATAGACCCCTTAGCCATCACGCCTAAGAGCTGGTGACTTTTGTCTCAACACTGCCGAAAGATCTAACCGAGTTAGACCTCTTTCCAGTATCGTTTGTGACTGTTCATGTTCAGATATATAGACGTTTTGCATTTCCCGCCGAAAGTCCCTTATTAAAAGCGTCATGAGGTAGATCCTTTGGCAGAAACGTTCTCTGAAACATATGCTGTCTGTACACACTTTAATATTGATTTTAAATGTTTATATGAGATAGAAGTTTGGCATCGCCATGGCCGCGGATGAAAACGTGGAAAGCCATAAATAAGTGCAAAACAATCGATAGAAATTTCGATTAAACGAAATTTAGATCGATTTCGATTTTGATTGATTTTAATTAAACGAGATTTCGATGACTTTCAATTAGCCAGAAATTCGATCAGTTTCGATTTTAGAGAAATGAACTAACTTTCAAATTAACATTTCGATTATTTTCAACTTAACCAAATTTCGATCGATTGCGATTAAACGAAATTTCTATATATTTTTCGATTGCACTTATTTTTGGCAGGGGCACTTACTTCTAACAGTTCATGCTAGTAAACGTAATAAATAATAAAAAGTGGCGGAGCAACAGGCGAAATATTTTATATTTAACGTATACATGTTTTTCACCGAAATATTTAATCAATTTATAATAAGTATCACGTTTTAGACAATTGATGTTAAATCCACCATGCCAAAAAACTAGCTAGCTAAAAATAGCTAATTAATTAGTAATATCAATTACCTAAATTAATTAAGTAATCAGCACACATAAAATCATACAGCTTTGAAAGTCACATACTTATGGTCAGCCATATCGAAAACACGAGTGCAAAAAAACAGCAATTTTGGGGTGATTTTAAAATTGAATAAAATTAAGTAATAAATGACTGTCTTTCGCTCGCAATTCGTTCGAAAAATGCAATTTTGCTGCAAAAAACGTCTTAGTTATTGTTATTGACATAAGTTGCTTATTTCTTTCACTCGCTCGCTCACAGTTGATTTTGGGGGTCCTGATACATAGATCACGGCGATCTTTCTTAAAAGGATCAGGTTATGAAATTCGAGCAGCACACAGTGCCGCCAAATTTCATACGATTGTAGTCGAATATTGGGTAATGGAGGAAACAGTTAGGTGGAAGTAATTTGTATGTTTAACGATGGCGAATTTACTCGTTGTATATATCGTATATATCTAATATTTACGTTTTAATAAAACAGCTATCGTATTTTTATAAACATGTTTTTTTTCAGGGCGGAAGACGATAACTGGCTGCACGTTAAACTGAAAGAGTGTGAGCAATTGAGAAAGCAAGAAGTGCAAAGTGAGATCATAACTGTGTTTTTGCATGTTCGTTGTCTCCGACGCAGAGGGAAAGGGGCCACACAGGATTTTCGACCTCCCCAGGATCTCAGAGGCGCGTCCAGGTCATACCACCAGACACATTCAAGTTTCCTCCAGGTCAACCCCCCGCATCTCCAAATATTTTGAGGCGACATCAAAAATGATCATCGTCCTATAAAAAAGGTTATATATAGCAAAATTCAATACTGCTGCTTATATTTCCATTATTAATGACAAAATCCTAAGTAAAATGAAGCGCGGCGTTTAGAAATAGATATTTTCATTAGATAATTAATATAATAACAAAACAACGATAAAAATGTAAATGCTTGATAAACACGAAATTATGCAATTATGAAACATCTTTCTCCAGGTAAGCTGAGGGAAATTCCACTCAGGTGTTTGCAGTGTCCGACCACAGGTATTTGTATGTAAATGCTGGGTGCCCCCCACCACAGGTTAAATTTTGGTTCAGCTGACATGACATGTAATATGTCGCAACACAATAGAGATTTGTATTTGTCAGAGTAGAATGAAAATGTGGCCAAAAACTTTCACCCTCTTAGTTGGGTTATTACAAAGCACTGTATTTTTTAATAATAATGGGGTGTACACGATGTATAAGTTTTAGTGTCAATGGAGCAAACACTTGCGTCTTATTTTGGGCTCGATAAACTGATCGACAAACATAAGAAGGACAAGCAAATTATGCTCAACGAAACTGCGATAGAGTAAGACTGTATTTCTTGCGTTATTTATTGTTTGTTCATATCAAGTAGTGATAGTAACCGTAAGGTATTTTTGTGTTAATAACTAGACAAGAGCTACAGATTTAATGCTAAGATGACTTGATGGCTCCTTGAATCGTAGAGAATCTTGAATTAAACTAAGGCTACCCCCCGGCTTCGAGAATTAAAATTTTCTAAATTTCATAATTTTAGGAGAAACGCTAAAAATGTTAATAGTTGGTCTCAGAAATGGTGCAAAAACTTCTGTTAAGGTTAAAATCAATATTTTTCATTGAAATTAAATTTGGATTTATGGTAGACATTCTGCGAAGTTTTTATGTCAGCTGTGGGAGCCAAAAATTTTGCCAGGCGACGTCAGCCGTGGAGCACCCGATTTTTGCCAAGGGACATAATTGTTCCGACAGACTGCAATCATGAATGTGTGACCGTGAAGCTGTTTAACGATTGTTGTCAGTGTTCGTAAATTGCCGCTATAATTTTCACGGTTAATTTTTTTCAGCGAAATTCCAAAAATACAAAGGCAGTAAATTGATACATCTTGAGGCAGAAAATTTGAATTTGTGCAGCTATATCTGTTGTGTAACGGTTGATAACAGTATGTTACTTTAAGACATGTTAATAATTATTGTTGAAACGTTTTTGCATAAAATGTTTTAAACAATATTCAGAGACGAAACAACAAAGCAACAAATTATGAACACCCTCATTGAACGCGACAAGCAAATGTCGAAACTCGTCGAGAATTTATCTCATGATGAAGAACTGCAAAAAGATGCACTCGAAGCGTTGATGTTCCAGCGTGATGCTTGCACAAATCGAATAATCAATCAGGTGAAAGACTAACGACAAACTGCTGTCTAGAAATGTATTACCGAGCTGATTTATTTTAAAACGTTAATAATATTACATTCGAATAGTTTTTTGTCCTGTTGTTGCAGGCCAAAATAATGATCCACACGAAAGTCGTGTCGTATATATTCGGTATACACAGAAAACTGCTGATCGTGTAAAAAGTTTTTGGGCTCTCCATTTGCCATGGGGCGATTTTGCTGAGAGAAAAACGATTAAAAATCGTGTCATAAACATTGCCACAAAGCTTTTTATGGAGAGAAAAAGTATTTTGAAGAAAATTTTGAAAAAAATTTGGAAAATTTTGGTTTCAGGAAGTAATTTTAGTGCAAATTTCGATCAAATTTTAAGTACTTTGGACCGATTGGAAAGCAAAAAAAATTTTAAGAGGCGGCGTACCGTGTGGACCTCAAAATTTTGCAGCGGCATGAACCAGGGGCACTTCTTTTGAACCAGTGGGAACCGAAAAATGCTAGGGGGCCCTCCAGCCCCCAATTTGGAGAGCCCAGACTGTATAAAGTCATCAAAATTCAATTCACAGTCTTTAAAAGCAAAGTGGTGACTGGGAACGTCCATTTTCTAAGGCTACGTCTGAGCTATACCACTAGCAAATGTACATTAGATGTTTTCAAAGCCTCTGTGACATATTTGTGCTTTCGCCTTTTACCTTCAAACATCTCTATTCAAACTCGAAACGTACACTTGTGGCCTGTCAAAACTGCCGTGATACTTAAAGTTAATGTTATCCAAATCGCAAAAAAAAGGAGAGAATGTGTTATGAAGCAGCTAAATCACTATGACTGATGTACAATGACTACTACAACATGCCATTACATTTTCAAACAACGTACTGATATGCCATTACATTTTCAAACAACGTACTGATATTACTACATATACATATATTAGTTTAATTCAGTTGCCATATTTGTCATTATAGTTTGCCGATCAGTCTTAACTCCTAAGCATGACATTTAGGTCTCGCTATCGAAGGGATTCTAAGATCTTTCGAATGCCGCACGGAACGAGTTCGGACAAATCAAAATTGCGTGCAACTTTGTCGTTTACCGTTGAATCTATTTCGACAACAGTAGTGCATATACTTATTGCTAGAATGAATAGTTATTAATATTGTTATTAATTTTGATTTAAGATTAACTTGATTGAGCAAGAATTGTCGAAGTTAACACATTTGGAATTGAAGCGGAAGGAACTGCAAATGGCAGAAAACGTTGTAAGTTTGTTACAAAAAGGACATGTAATAAACGAACAAACATTGATAAAAATAGCACACAGGTTACGGCTATAGATTGAGTCAAGAAGTATGATATTGGTATAAATTGCTAACAAAGCAATGATACGATTGGTACCGAAGCAGCAAATTTTTTATTATTTTAAAATTTGGACATTTTAGCTGAATTGCTGAGTAAATAAAAAAGTCATGTGATAAGCAATGTTAAAACCATTAGTCATTTCAATGTTATGGGCTGAAGGAGCGGATTGTTTTTTATTTTCATTTGGCAATTTATTTTTTGCCATATTCGTCGATGGAATGTGGTGTGTAATATAATACGAAACACCCAGACGTTTCACGTCCAGCATCCTATCTATGTGGTTACTGCAGTCAAACTAGCGACAAGTGGAACTGTAAAAACAGTGGTCGATGTCGATGCATTTCCTTAAAAAAGCTTTTCGTAATTTCTTTTATAATACACTGAATACAAGTGATAGTTTTTGGCCACGCATATTATACGGTATTAATGTACATCATCTGCAGAATTGGAAACAATGGGGTTGTTCCTTCACAGCTAATTGAAAATTAGATGCTTTAATTTATTTTCGCCAACAAAGTAGGTTTTCTTTAGTAATTGTTTGAAAATAGTGTGAAATATTAAATTATACTGTATTACATAAGCCCATGCGGCGTTTACTACTGACTAGAGTTCAAAAACGGTAGGGGCCCTAACAACATTAAAACAAAATTGTATTTGGATTTTTTTCATAAATTATCTGCGACACAGATGGTTACTACGTGGTGTTTTGTCCTATTGGCACTCGACGATTTGCTAGCCTTGAAATTTGAGTCACCATCACAAACACACACGACAGTTGTGATGTTTTGACTGAAGTTAGGGCGCATTACAATTTCTTAAACTCCAACGTTTGATAAATAACTATTAGTCCCGTATATAAATTTGCTTGTTTATTATACATTATACAGATTAATATCAACATTACGTATAATTAATTTTAGAACTTCGTTTGTGAGCAACGAGTTGAACTTACTTGCTTACTAATAGAACTGATGAGAGAACGCGAACAGCGGAAACGTGAAATTCAGGAGCAGTTGGTGAGTAAAATATGTTTTATTTGTTATTTCGAATGATTATGTCAGCAGCAAGTAGAACTCGCTTGCATGCAAATTTATTAATACATTCGTGAAAATTCAAGTAGCGTTAAGGTGGAACTTAGCTGCGTAAACTGTTATTTTCTCTTTAGTTCCAAAAAATACATTGGCAAGAAGTCTAATTACTGCGTGCTGTGGTTAGATCACAAGGCATATGGATGTACCAAAATTCAAATAAGCAATCCACTGCAGTTTACTTTGTAATTCCTCGCATTTTTTTATTTTTTTAATTTTAATTTAATTTTATAGTGCGAATAATTTATTCCTTTGACTTTTCACGGAAATAAAAATGTTTTCATTCGTAAAATGTCAAATCGATGCGATCAGTGTTGTGTATTTTAGGCTGGATGATTTGGAAACTGTGGTTTTGTAACAATTTGAAAACTTTATTATTTCCATGGATCTGCATGGGATGAAGAAATTAGATAAATTTGTCGTTTTATCGGAAAACGTGTGTAGGCAGTTATAATACAAGAACCGATCTTTCGCAACCCGTTTGGGAAAATTAACAGCTACTGCCCATTGTTATTCGCTAACGATATGCTTTTATTTCTGTCCGCAACTATATCTCATAAATGAACATATGATAGTTTTAATAGAAGCAGACTAGAAATACATAGCTGAAATTATTGCAATTCAGTTTGGGTGAATTTAAATTAGTAATTTTTGCTCGTCACTGAAGTGAATTTTCAATCGGCCAAAGCATCCAAGCCGAACCTGGAGGCGTCATAACGGTCTCGCCCCCCTTCCAGCTCAAAATGTGTATTGTCCTACGTTGATTGTGCAGATATGTGGTTGAAAACATTATGTTATGTAATAGCAAAGCTAAAATGATAGATTGGCTACGCATAGTCGTGAATATAAAGTATTCATTTAGCAGTTTTTGGTGACTCACGAAACATAGTTTTGTAAAACAAGTTGTAATTATGACATTTAGTTTCTTCAGGCCCAAATGGAACGTCACAAGCAAGAAGAGCAAATGGACTACTGGCTAGTGCAGTATCAGCGCCTTATAGACTCAAAACCTACATCACTCATCGACGCTGTACGTTCATGTGTTAAATAGTATTTTCAAACGTCCGTTTACGACGCTGCTGTTTTTCTTCTCATCGACTACAAAGCTTCGTCCTGTGTGATGCGTTACATCCTTGATAAAATTGCAGGCCATGTCATAATATCTTGTAATTTCGAATATTTTGGTGGAAACCTGCAATTTTGAGATCTTTTCATGCAGCTCCCACCTCAGCCTGAAATTGGTCAATTTTAAAGATACAGCTATAATTCTGAACCAACACGTTGAGCTGATTCGAATAGTATCAAAATTATTGCTAAACGCTAATTAAGCTCGTCTAAAGGAATCTGCCTTAATGTCATGCAACGGCGGCGAACCGGACCCGTTGAACAGTGGTTGCACTGTAATAAACTCGGCAACCACGCCAATGCACCGGCGACAAATTCAACACTACCCTTTCCGTGTTGATGCTATGTCCAATTGTAGATCAACCTCTTACCGGAAGGATGCTTGTCTGTAACAAGCTCACGGCCGCAGTAGTAAAACCACAACTCGCGAACATAGAATGCTTCACTGTCTGACAGACGGGGCAAAAGTAATTGTAGATATAGCATTTTGCGTAGTTAGCCGGCATGCTGTGGCTATTATGTGCTGCCTTATGACCTAGAATTTGCTCAATGAGGTAAACTACAAGCAGATACCTGTAGCTGTGAAGGTACGAAGCTTTTTTAAAATCGCTGAGCATTTCCGTGCGCAACTCACTTAGGGGCGTAATATTGTCCCGATGTATAAATATGTCGGATTAAAGATGATGTGTGTACAACTTTCAATAAATCTTAGTTTTCCTTAATTGTATATCTTCCAATTAACTTTTAGTTAATAATGCCAATACTAGTTATGGTGCTCCCCAGAAATGATTTCTGATCTATGAAATGATCTAATTTCGAACCCACCAGTCGTTCTTCGAACAGATATTGACCGCATTTTTGGGCCTCAAAAATCTAAACGGTTGAACGTAGGTTGGTCTCAGTTGAAAAATATCAACATTTCGTTACAAATTTATTTGTAGTTATCGTCTATAATGAATATTTTTTCAACTTTGTGCTGTATTATATTGTTTTAGGAAAATCAGCTAGAGCCAGATATAATAAAACTGCTGCAACGTAGCGATGCATACAGCTTTATTAGTTCATTTGCTCGTCATCGTATAACAGTAGATACGTTGCCTACCATTACAGAAGAGGACCTCCAGCGTGTAAGTTTTTTTCGAAAGGCTATAACCAACTAAACTATAATCTTGCGTGGGTTTTGCAACATTCTGTGTTACGTTTCAGATAACCTCTGTTCTTCATTTCCTAGAGGTGAGAATCATAGCTGTCGGAACGGCCTGAGCTAGATGGACTGATCCCGAATATAAACAGGGTGGGCTGGAAGCGACGTTGCTTTAAACATTCTTATCTGGCCCGGCTTGTTGCGGTTCTGTCCCGAAAATGAAACCGTCGCATTTTTCAATCACGTCTGTAATGTTCTATGCTACAATAGTGCGCTATAATACTTAAGCATAGTTTTTTTTATTTAAAAATAAGTTAAATCAAAATTAATTCAGTAATACATACCGTATTGTTCAATTTTTTATTTAAAAATAAGTCAAAAATCTAAATTCAATAATACATACCATATTGTTTAATAGCTACCTAACACTTAAGCAGTAATTTTGAGTTTTCCTTTATTTTTAAATGACACCGTTTTCGCCTCAGTCTTGTGCATTTAAACCGTAATTTTTAGCAGCTGAATGCTCCGCAACAATTCTTAATCTGAATGCATGATACTTATTTGTCACAAGCGGTTTTCGCATACAGACGTCACACTAAAGAAGACAGACTGGCCACAGGACTAGCCGGATTGCTTGATTTTTTGAACCGGTTGGGTCTCTTATAGTCTTACTCCGCTTTTGAACGGAATTTCTTGAAACTGGCCCATCGTGCACAATATTTCGAACGGCTGGTGTCATGTCGAAAATTTGCAGGTCCTTTTCATTACTACTATTACTTAAATTGAGGCATAAGAATTTTTTTACACTAAAGAGGTTTAGAACAATATGTGACATTTATTATTGTTGATGATTAATTGTTCCTGAGAAAATATGTAAGAAATAATGTTAATGTTTTTCATTCGTGACATAGTGCTTTGAAATAATATTCATACTGTACAGTAAAGTACACTGCTTTCGTACTTGAATATTTTTGTACAAATTTGTGTCGATTAAGAAGCATTTCTCTCTATTTCAATGTCAATTATGTTTGCGAATATTGACAATCATAATAATTTCATTAGTTGTCCTCGCTCGTGTATTATCCTTTATATTTTTTTGGACTAATTGCATATTCTGGAATGTAAAAAAGAACATTTCTGTTTGTGGCCTTTAACTCTGTAAACAAACAAATCTTGTCTTTTTACTTCAGAAAACTTAAATAAACCTGGCAGAAAACGAAAGCTTATGATCTTGAAGCAGAATTTCCGTGCGGAGTTAATATTTGGTGCAAAATTATGAAAATAATGTGCTTTTTTATATTTGTATGTATTTGTGCTTGGTTAACCATAACGTACTTTATGTACTTTGTTGTTTCTTAAGATTGGCATTTATTCTCTTGGAACGCGTCGTGCCCTTCTTGCCAGTATAAAAGTCTACCTAGACAAGTCGTCCAAACAGTCCAAGCTGACAAACGTCCAAAGCGAGACAACAACAACGTTGGAACCGGACATCGATGAGCAGGCCAAGCGACGGTCATCGCCAGTAGTGGAGCCAACACAAGCTCGATTTGAGGTGGAATGTGTTATATGTCTAGATCTCACGGTAGGTTCTACAAATTCGATAAAATGACTAATGCGTTTTAAATACAACTGTAGAACTAATACTAACAGGGTGTAATAGGATTTGAACTAAATATCATTAATGAAGCATGTTGCAGTCCGGTCTTCAACATGTAACGATTCTTTTATTATGTACATTGACTATATGGAAATGTTTAAATTGCTTCATTTACTCATTTTATGTCGATTATTTAAGCCAATAAGTACATATTTAAGGGTGTTGCTGCTGCGTTATCTCATAATAGCAGGTGTAACGAAGTTATGTGTCATTTTGAACTGACATCACTAAACGAAGTAGTCTTTCGCTGTGGCTTTTTGGACTTGAAGTGGCATTACTAGTTCTAATTGGTACAGATTTTCCATTAGGTACGGGACATCGTGAAACCTATGTTAAAATCAGTTGCCAGTTTCCCTAAATAAATTTTTATTCCACTCGAAACTAATAGCCCTTTAATAAAATTGGGTAGCGATTTTGTATTTTACTGATCTATAAATAGCGAGACCCCCTGAAACTAGTTCGTCCATCGCTGGACACATTTTGATAATAAAATTAAACAAATTGTATTTCACAAAATTTCGAAATGCGATTGGCTTTTTGATTACTGTTGTGCGCGTTCATCTTTCTGAGATACATAATAGCAAATTATAGGCCTGCTGTTAGCTTCAAAAGCTAAAATATCAACAATATTCTGATAATGTCATTACGATGGTGCGGTCGCTTTTTTATGCTACCAATCTCGCTCAGTTACATGGTGTATCGCATTCGATAAGTAATAATGTGTGCGTTAATTATTGCGTTATAAATAATTAAATAAAATAGTCAAACGTCTTTAAAAATATAATTTTTATTTAAGAGCTGCGTCATCTTTATTCCATGCGGTCATGTGTGTACGTGCGCACCATGTTCAGTACCCATTGCGTCATGTCCTTTATGTCGTGCTGCCGTTACCGAAAAAGTTCATCTTGGGACTGACAGTATTGCAGTGGTGCCATCAGCACCCACTGACAATGTCGGCTGAAGATGTTTTTGTACCATGAAATGTGATTTATTTATTGATTTTTGTACCATAATTTGGTATGTCACAGTTTTATCTGAGCCGCTACAGGCACTGCAGTGTTGTTATCCCAGTACCTAATCAAATTACTACGATTCGGCCCTGAAGGCATGGGAATGATTCATCGAAATATGTTAGACTTGAACTTCACGTGAGTGAACTTATTATCATCGTTTTAGCGTGACAACCATACTGTGATTTTGTTAATTTTCGGCTTCTTAATGTATAGTCATATATTAAATGCATACATATTCATGTATTAAATACTTTGTATCTATTTTGTAAATAACCTTTTCTTAAATATAATGTGTGAGTTCCCTTTAGTTGCGTACGCCAAGGTTGTTCTTTTGTCAAAATCACGAATTGATTCGCGCAGAAATTTGTATTCATATTTTTGCCATTGGTATTCGTATTTTGTGAACGAAAAAATGGGCTCTGCAAAGCACCAATTGAATTGGAGTTCGCGCATATTTGTCCATTTCGCACGTTTATCTGCGTTCATGAAATGACATTCTCATTCAGACAGCAATGTTCGGGGTCTATTTCTGTAATATAGCATATGAGAAAAAACAAGATTGGTAACCGCGTTTTCCCAGAAAAAAATGCAATGCTAAATCGCAATGCAAGTGACGGCGTACAGCTCCTAGACGTTGCTGCATCGTAAATCGTGTAGGCGTGCACTAGTAAAAAGCGTGATTTGTTCGTGTTAATCACTTTTACGATCGTAAACTGATTGCTCGTTCGCGTAATAATGCGCTCATCTACTCGAGTTTCTGAGTAGATAGGTGCATTGTTCTGTTAAGGAGCAATGATTTGGCAAAAGACGAACTCAGGGGTGTACGCACTTAAGGTGGACTCACTCATAAATCAATATTTAAATGTATTGTTTAGGTTGCACAGATAACTAATTCGACGAATCAACATACATAATAACGGTATAATTTGAATAAAAGTTGTGGAACAGTTAACAAAATACAGCACTCGGCGAAATGATTAGTATGAGTTGCCACGAATATTCGAGGCTATTAAAATTTAATAAGAGCATTCTGTTTCTATAAAGCCTCTAATGAGTATGGAAAGAGCGGTAGTCCTTTTGGCTTGTACTGTGTTATAGCAATATTATGATCTTACGCCATTTTGAGTTTTATAATGTGTTGCTTTCGGTTGACTTACGCTAAACTTAAAATATAAAACAAAGAACTTAGCTTTTACGCAATGATGATACGAACTATTTGCCTATGTACATACACCTTATAATATGGATTGTTAGAAAATTGTACTAATAATTAGTTTATGCAAATTTTATAATGAATCTGTGGTTATATATTGAATATAAACGAATAAGTTACAATAATTTACACATTGAGTATTTTTTAACGAATTTGGCTTCTGCGTGGCATGTCAAGGTCATTATAGTGCGTAACTTACTGTGTACATGATGTCATCGCTAGCCGAAAGTGTAAACATAAAAAAATTGAAGGTTATTCACAATTTTGATCGAAGAATGCAAATATGCAATTTAATAAACTATAATTAAAATAGTTGTACAAATTTGATAAAATGCTTAAATAGTGTTCAACAGCCATATTCTGATTAGATTATGAAATAAAAGATATATTGCAGTACATTTTTACTGGTTTGTATATAATTGTTATTTACGGATATCATTCAGGGATCGTTTAGATTGCACGTTACACATACTAGAATAACTCACAAAGCGATGAGAAACGGAACGAGTATGTTTGCGCTTAGCGATGATTTGTTAGCTGCAAATCCAGGTCCCTCAGGATATTTAAAGCCCCGCGATATATTTTATTTCTTCGTCCAATGAACAAAAAACTAAAAGTCTTAAAATTTATAAGTCACAAATTTTTAAAAAAATTATATTTTGAAGAGTGATTTTTACGTTGTAGGACCCCAACACTTATTGTCTTATTTAAATTATATTTATTTGAAATATAGTTGATGTTATTGTATTTAGGCGCAATAAAAGCGTATAGACACATTCTAGTTACCTACATAGATCTACATTGAAAAAGTGGCATAATTTGATTATTTTTAGTGCCAAAATTGACTAAATTTCCTCCGGGACTGTCCCGTAGGTTAATAACGCACACAATCTTTGGTTGAAACAATCAAATCAATGCGTGTAACTGGTTAAACAACCATATAATCCTATTATTTCGCTCAAACAACTAAAAACCTTGCTTTGTAAAAAATTCACTTTTAACTTTGGATCAGCTCGAAAAGGTTGCTCTGGCAAAAATGTAGCGAAATTGTAGCTCTGGATGAGAGGACTGGGAGGATTCCTCCATTTTTGTAGTATACACATATAACATAAACCGTTAGGTGACCCCAAATGGCCAAAATGTAAAATCTCCATTTCGTATCGGTTTTTTGAAAATTTAGGTAGGGAATCATAGGAGCAGCGCAATTGCAAAGCTAGGTACACAAATTACGCGTCGAATAAAAATGCGAAGATCCGTTAATTTGGTGAAGATTCTTATGCTACGAACAAACGGAAAACAATTTTTTCCCAATTAATTTGAGGAAACTCCGCTCGCTCCGTTTCAATAGTTGATGTACTCAGTAATTTATTGTGTTGGGCAACAGCCGTGAACGCGTCGTATGGACGGCGAAAGTTCATCCCGGACGTTAGCCAATGGTCGGTCGTTAACAATTTTCAGCCACCAATGGCCGCGAAAACCGCCGGCCAGTGATTCTGGGCCATCGGCCGGTTGGTTGAGGTCCATCCCTAGTACAACATACATACGCATTAAATCAAATAACTGACGCTCCTGATGGCTCGACAGTAATAAACATGTCTTCAGTTTCGTTTTCTATCGGCTGTTCATCTTGTTAAAATGTTGGTTAAACTATTTTAATATAGCATTTTTTACCAAACTAGCTGTTGCTGTTAAACACATTCATTTTGTATAAAGATGAAAATATTTTTGTTTTTTATTTGTTCAACTCATTCGTTTACGAACTCCTCGGTTTTTAAGAACCAATTTTGGTTCACATAGAGTTTCGAGTGCTAAGGCTGCAATTATGTAGAACTTTGGTAGAAACGATATGTCAATAATTGGTGAACGGATTTTAATTGTGTAACTCTAGAATTTATTTAAACCTAACAGTTTGTTAATATTGCAGCAGTGATGTCAAGTGAGGTGAGGCGATGCGCACCTCCAGAAATTAATGTTTGCCGCTTGGTGCAAGTTTGCCTCTGTACTATTGTACAGGTTTATGCATCATCTTCGCTTCACTGCGGACCTTTGTAGTAATATTTTAGCTCAACATACATGGCACTACTGCTACTTTAGGTGGCCAACGACAGTTATAGAAAGATATTAAATGCTTTTTTGAGGTCAACACTAGTACGCTTATCTGCTAGTAATGCGAATTTTCGAACAAAATGTTTAAGTAGCTGTTACGAATATTGTATTCTTATTGAAGACCAGCTATGCGTCGTCGTTCGGTATCACCAGAACATTGGCATATGGGCCGCCGTCTATGATACACAATACGCCAAAAGGCCGGCCAACCACCGGCCGTTCGAGACAGCTGAGCGTTTAAAATTTGTACGTACGATAACTCGTGCTACCCAACTCGTTTGAACTCGTCATCGCCGCGCATGTGTATCTTTGAACACTCAGCTGCCTACGAAACTACCATTATTTTCTAAATTGTATACCTACTATGAAAACGTCAGTTGTAGTGGAATGACATTTTCGAAAAAATTACCTGCAGTAAAACTGCAAAACTTTAACTACTAACTGTACTAGGATTAGTATGTAGGATTATTTAGTAATATCAGGTGTAGAAACCATCGTTTTACAAAAGCAGGCTTATTTTTAAGTTTTATATTTCAAAGATTTGAGAGATCATTTATGTTTCTTACATTTAATCTAATATATATAACTGTGACGTAACTGTCGAAAAATAATACGTTTTCAAACTGTTTTATGTTTTTTCACTTTTTTCCATATTTGCTGCAAATATTTCTTTTTGTGTTTTTCGATTAGTTTGCATTTCTGTATTTCGTGCTTATAAGTTTTCAAATCGAACAGTGTTGCATTAAATTTTTAATCTCTCAAAAAATTTTCCTGTACATAAGACCTAATGTGCGAAATCAGTCAGGATATATACGTGTTATCTCAGAAACTGACTGTTTTTGTATGTAATTAGGGTTTAGACAGTATAACAAACTGACTTTGATTTCTGACCATAACCGGTTCTTTGTACTTTCTGGAACGTTTCGGTTTAGCACCAATGTCAGGTTTCACGCTCAGTTTCAAGCGAAAAAACAAAGCAATCCAAACGACCGATAGGTGTAAGTATTTTGACTCCCTAGTATATTTAAGAATTTATACTTGTAAGTATAACAATAATCGGTATACTGCAACGAACGGGCAATTAAATAAACGAATTTATTGCCAAATGAGAAGAATAAAAATAGAAAAAATTCAAAATACATCTGTAGAAAAAAACTGGCAGAATTATAAAATAATTTCACATCCAAATAGGTTGAATTCAATATACTGACAGTTTGCTTTTAATTTTGGAGCATTTTTCTTGTAAGTTTCGATAGGTTAGTTTTGTTTCAAATAAGCCGTTGAATATTGAAGTAACAGGGGTTCGCCAGAAAATTTTGGTTCGGGCACTATACGAAATTGGGTCAAAGTAACCCGGAGGAGCGTAAATAAAATCCAGGCTATGCCATTCTCGATATACTTTGCTTTAGCCTAAGCTAAGATACAGATATAAGACGTACAGTAAGCCTAAGTCGCGCTCTAACCTGTTCTTTTTGTAACGTTATAACATAGCGGCCTGCAGGGTTGCTTGGGCCAGAAATCGAATAACGCTTCGCTTTTATGTTTTTTTGTAATTTATACGTATTATATATTTATCGATATGTTATATATGTATATGCATAATAGATGTTTTTGTTAGATTTTACGGAGCTGATAATTTCACATGATTTGGTCAAAGTAACGGGTAAAGCATGTGTTTTGAATTTACACACTTGCAAACACTGACACTAAAATGAGCTGTGATATAATACATAGGGACCTTCCTAATTTTTTAATAAATTACGATATTTTAGGCATAATGTATATCTTTAACTTTTGTTTTGTTTCATCGTCCTCCCCTCTGGTGTTTACTTTATACAGGGCTTAGCATAATGAGGGGATTTCGTCTACCAATCCTATCACCATAACATCCATTGGTACACAAGACGTATACCTGGACTATAATGTAACAACGGTACGCAACGGCCTGGCTTAATGTAGGGTTTATGTTATAAAGGGCCCCTCATGTGAAAGTTTTGTCCTCCCTGGAATGTCTCTTCCGCCATCAATTATATGGTGTCTTGGACACCATATTGCTTCTGATTGTATTTTCAGATGGTATACATAGGCAGGGTACTGTCGGTAATAGTACGGTATAGACTATACCCTAAATTTTATATGGTGTTACCTACACCATGCAGTTATTTACATGCAATATATAATGGGTTTGTGTATGGTGTCCTTGCCAACGTTTGTAAAAAACAGTAGGTAGATTAAGACGCTATAGCTACGTTAATGGTGTCTTATACACCATCTTTTGCATTACATAGTGTGGGTCTATACCGTAGGGGCACAAAACGTATATATACGTAATATAACGTAAACGCCGCATGACTTCTTAACACCATTTCCATATAGCCACGGCTATCAACCTCAAGGGTGTACCTAAATTTTCGTAAATTTTATGGCTGTAACTTTTCTATGTCAGACACAAGAAGCTATGGAGTTTAGTAGGTCGCAAGCGCTCTTCACGAGGTGTGGGCGGACCCTTTTCTGTTGGTTGTGCTCACGTCTAGTGTTTGGTAAGATTACTGAGGTCACTCACTATAGCAAGCCTTCGATGACTTCCTTCTGTAATCCAGAATGCCACATATGCCAAAATGATAGTTCTAGACCAGGTTGCCTTTCCAGTACGGTAGTAACCACAGATTTCCTCTAAACGCCCACCAATGATATTGTTAAATCTTGGGGTTGCAGTTGTGTAATGTCTCCGCTTACTTTTTCACAGCTACTTGAAACAGCGCCATCAGACTTATTGTGTCTCTCGTGTATAATGGACCTTAGCTTACTCTTAGTGTATCGAGAACGGCATGGCCTGCATTTTACTTAAGTTTCTCGGAGTTACTTTGGCTATCTCTATCAGGCATCATAGCATAAATCTAGAATACAGCTCACCTGAATAAATGTGTCCCCTCAAAACCTAAATAGCAATTTGCTGATTCTTTATGTGTCACGAAGACGTTTTGAACGATCAGTTAGTGTGTTATTTTGTAAGCCGTAAGTTTATATGCGACAGCTTCTTCAATGCACAGCCATATATACGCGAATTATATTCTCATTCAGCTATGTATGAATATAAACGATGTAATTAACTCAGCAGGAATACCGTTGATGCAATAAACACCGAACAATGTAATGTTAAATATGTTACTAAATCTAAAATAAATTTTGCAAAAAGCACCAGTGCAACACAGTATTGTAAGCTAGTGCAATAAACCCAGTTTGTAACACCTGGTAATACTCTCTACGCAATATACAAAGCACTGTTTATATTGATGCATTAAAATCAGTTCTACCGCAACAAGTAATAATAATGCTACTCTATGTCCAATCGATTTTGTTTCGTGTATATCTAATTAGAACATCAATAAGTCCAAAATTCATCAGCAGTTTCCTATCTCCAACCAGAGTTCACACATTTAGTTTAAACTCAGAGGGTATGGCTAGATTTGGATAAAGCTGAGGAAATTGATCAAAAGAAAATTTATTAAGCTTGAGACCTTTATCCATCTTAGATATGCGTGAGCTCTTATAGCAATAAAATTCTTTCAAAGGTCTTACCTGTGAAATGGTCTAAACTTGCAGTTTAAGGATTCCATACCTTGTGTATCGCACGGGAGTTAAAACGTTGCAATACAGAATTGCAGTCTTGGATCCTGTGCAGGTGAAGTACCGAATAAACTGCTGCGGTTAATGCAATTCTCATTTTCGTCACAAAATTTAGGTACATCATTTGGATTCAGATATTTTGTCTAGAACCGATGCGTGGCAGACTAAAATAAATTAGTGCATTCAGTATTTTTCCATTTACATTCTGTAAATATAAATTACCCACATGCCAATATGGATACGGTTTCAAGTAGCCAGCATAGGCGTAGCGTGACTTCCAAAAGTTGGGGAGGGGAACGGGCGATACATATCAGGGCTAACGTGTCAACCACGGGAATTTTAGACTAGCTGAATATTAAATGTAGCATGAAAAAATAAATGTACCTTGTACTAGGACCTGTTCTGGCCCTAAGGGATCCGAGCTGCACCACCATTAGTTTTCACTGTGGTGCCCGGACAACCCCGGCTTACACGATTCTCCGGTGGATCCTGGTCTGACCGATAGGAACCGCTTAGCTTAGCAGGCTGCCGGCGGGTTTACCAGGGTGTTCGGCCTGGCCCCTATGATGGCCCACGTGTCTAGAGGTATGGAGGTCCCTCTGAGGGAGGGTCATCCCCTAAGCCTGCTCACAGGTAATGAGGATGACCCATCATTCCCTCACGTTCTGTTATTGGGTCCTATACCCTATACTAAAATCAGCATTCCCCTACCAGTAGGACCCGTTTTTTGAAAGAATTTTACTGAGCAGAAAGATTACTCCATAACCCTTGTTCCCCTTCTACGCAGAGGTGAGATGCCATTACCTCGGTTCGATTTAGGGCCGAACTCATCGTAAGCCCAGTAGGGCAACGGTACTAGATGGCTATTCGGGCGACAGGATGAACGTTTGCTTTAAAGCTTAGGGACCTATGCACCAAGACCGAGAGACGAACAGGGATGCGGGCGCAACCGGAGCTAGCTGGCGCGATGCGAATAGGCCAAATTGAGTATAGTTGTGCCACTGTACTTGGTGTGGGTGTGGCCGTGATTTAGCTATAGTAAAGCGGAAACCAGCCGAGGGCTGAGCAGGGATGTGGCGGCAGGAAAGCAGCTGGGCGGGCGCGAGCGTCATTGGAGAGCGGTGTGCGGGAAGGAAACAGGGAGCCTAGGTCAAACAACATTCAACACCTTAGTGGGGTCACGCATTTTCTTGCAACAGGGTGCCTGATTTAAATCAATCCAGCTCGCCTACTGAAGGTCACACGCAAAATTTTTATTCCTTGGTTTTTCCCTTTTCTTTGACATAATAAAAACATAAGCACACTATCATAAACACGAAAATATCACCCACTTGGGTGTATATAACAATGACATTATTTACATAAAAGCTGCGCCAGGACTCGAGCCTACGCGCATGGTCCTTGGCTCAAACTATACATGCGCGAGCATTTTAAAAGCAACAAAATTTGACCCCTTTTTCATTGCAACTCCCGTTGGATAACGAAATGATTCATGTGAACTCCAATTGGGCTCCTTTCGAAACGCGGAACCCTCAACCCAAAGTTTGTTATTTAGATCTGAGCCTTCATTTTACCTTCACGTTGATCATGTGAAATTCTGTCACCATTCTCAGTGCCAACCTAAATTTTCTTTTAAATTGTCTTGCTCAAATGGTAAAAGCGCGGGCACAGCACTTACGGGAACACGAGGTATCCGACGGACACCACAGCACCCGCAAGGGCTGACCCAGTTCCTAGGCTTAAGCGACATACTCCGAAAACTCTGCCACAGCCTCGGGTGGACCTCTTCCACGCGTCTGCAGGTCGAAGAGTCCACCCGGATTACGCATAGTCTCCAAAATTCTAAATTTGTCCCGAGTGTTACGCTTGCGTCAACACCAGTAAAATTTCCTACAATTTTAAATGCCAGTAACGTTTCCTGAAGCCATTCTGAACCCTAAACGTCCTTGCTAGCACACAATTGCTGAACCACGCTTGAAAACAAAATACACCCACTGGGCCTCCATAACGAACGCCACCCAGTGGGCGGGGAACCAGTCGAGCACAGGGCATTCCCCTTTTTGATCACTATCGAACCATTTTGACTGCAATTTTGTCAAAACCTCCCCTTAAATTCCCGAAGCGCGGACGCAGCACTTACGGGAGCGCGAGGTATCCGACGGACTCCCCAGCACCCGCAAGGACTGTCCCTTGTCCTAAGCTTGAGCAAAAGAAATCAAAAACGACGAAAAGCCTCGGGCGGGCCTCTTCCACACGGCTGCCTGCATGCCAAAGAGCACACCCGGGCGAAGAAAACGCAAACATAAAGCTAAAAGAAAAATTTAAAAGTTGGCGACAACCGCCAAACCCGACCACTTCGTAAGCTCAACCACCTCGACTGGTCCCGCAATGGAACAAACAGCCCTCTTTTATATGCCGGCTCAAACCCCCATTTCTTTTCTCTGATCGCTCTTGGCCCTTAGGTTTGTAAATTAGAATTTTCAAAACGCAAGCCTTCACGACACACTCTCGATAAACTATGTAAAACAAATAAACTACCTACTAATATGTAGACCATCTAAACTTTACCAAGCATACCCACATCGGCGAGACACACGTATCTGAGCGGCGCAGCAGAAAACATACCAACGAAAATATAGCTGATTGCTGGGCAGTGGCCGACAGTTGTCAGAAAAACAAAACCGCCCGCTGGTCGGTGCGGCAAAATTTTAAGATGAAATTATAACGGCGCTAAGGGCGCTGTTTTCTCATAGGGATATCGGCACATTTTTGCCGATATCTCGTGAACGAAAGACAGCAGGCGGTCGGGGGCAGGACCAGAATCATGCCCTGGCAGACCGACTGCTGGAGAAATTAAAATTTTAGTTGTATCTCCCAAGAGAGGCCCGTTAGAGGCCAATTTAAGCGTAAGAAACCCAAAATTTTGGTGTTCCGTTTGGGTTTAGGGGATCCTGAGCGGACCCGTGGGGGCGGGCGACCCCGGGCTTGTTAATTAGGGCCGGGGGCTAATTAATTAGGGTGGGACCCGATAGGTGTACCGGACTCTAAAAATCGGGGGCTTTTGGTTATTTTAGGTGTCCTTGTAGGCTTGGAAAATTGGGGGCTTAAGCGCCTCTTCGGGGATCCGTAAGTACTTAGGGGAATCAAATTTTTTGACCCGCCCGAACAATTTGACACCCTTGGAGAGTCCTTAAGATCGTTTAGTCGCCCCCGTTCCCCTAAGTTTAGTAGAAAACCCAAAATCCGAACTTTTAGCGCCGCACCTAAAAATAGTGTCTTAGGAGCTTTGTATCCGAAATCTCAGTTCTCTAGGACCGAAAATTTGGTTACGTAAACATGATCAGCCTGTATATATGAAACCCTGAATTCGTCCTGATAATTTCTGACCTACATATAAATATATACATGAACTACAGGCATGACCGATATCAAACGAATACTAGTAACCACTCGGCGTGCGCGCTGGGATGAGGCTCAGGGTGACCAGTTTTCTTGTACCACCAAAAATCTCTGTGACATCCGTTGGTCCCCGGCGTATCCGAACGCACACCCGTCCTCCACAGCAAGTATAATACCATAAACACGCGAAGCATTTTATAAACAAAGTATTGTATTAATTTAGTTTCACGAGGATCGACCGGACACCTTTAACCGTTATCCTTGTCTTTCGTTTTCGATGCCAAAATCAACCAGTGCACCTTCGGGTGGTGGAGCGTGACCTTACGAGTATAACACAAATACAATTGTTTATTTTTATAATCAATACAATACTACACAATTATATCAATTCATGTGGAGGCCACACTCCACCGGTATCCGGTCGTCCATTCCCGTCTTTCCTTATGAATTTGTTGTGTTATATGCGCTTTACGAATTCTGTGAAATTCGGGCTGTTACACCTTAATTAAAAAACATTTTTCGATGGCTTTTCTGCGAGAAAATATTAATCATATTTTCTCGGGAAAGCGGGGTTTAATTCAATATCGGTAGTACGCGGCCACTTAGTTACAAACCGATCAATGAGGTACCAAGTCGGTAATTCCAAGGAATAATCGTGAACAGGACAAGTTTTATAGAAGTAATGTTAATAATTCAATACTGATAATTACTAATACTGAATACACTAATAATTACTGAAACAGTATTGCAAAATGTAGTATGAATTCGGCTCGTGCAGTAAAATTTCACGTCTGGAATTCGGTCTGGTGGATGTGGTTTTTTCAAATGTCTGAAAAAAGTGGGGGGCACGGGCCCCCCGTGCCCCCCCCCCTGACGCTACGCCACTTGTAGCCATGTTTCTGGCTATTTATTGAATTGCCCCAATCATGAAAGTAGTGAAAGGTATATACTAAAATGTTTCGATCAAATCGTTAACAGCTAACATGTAGCAATATTAAAGTATTTGAGTGATTGAATTCTGACTGAGTGAGTGAAACGAACGAAGCGAAGAATTCTCACTGGCCAGTGTGATAAATTTCAGTGGAGTACGTTTATGGGTTTTTTGGGCTGACACGCATAACTCAATATTGGCTGGGCTGATTGACTGGTGCGACAGCTCATTTGAAAACTTGACATATTTTTTGTGCTCTATAGGTATGCGTGAAGCCCGATTCCATCATTTTCTCCCAAAAAAATGGGCACAAAGGGATCATGTTTTGGTCTCATGTCGTAGAGAAATTAAAACTGTTTGTACTTGAAAATTATGAGCACTATATTTTTTAGCTATTCCAGCAACGTGTCTGATATTCGGTGGCTCATTTTGTAATTTAATACTCAATATAAATACGCACATCTGTCTAAGTCACATATTCAACAGTCAAACTTCACCACCTTGGCGATAAGACAAGCAACTAGTAATATTAATTCTTTGGTTTCGCAAACGAAATAGAGCTGAAGGTGCAGAGTATCAAGCACTTCAAATCAATTAAATGTTATACTATACTTGTAATTGTATTGTGTAATTTGGTATAAATTTCATGTTTCTGATAAACTTGTCATGTTACATTGAACTTTGCCAATGTACTGTAAAAAGTTGGGCTGTAGTAAACAACAAATGGGTTACATTGTTATTATAAAAGCAATCAACACAAGTTACTGCTATCGAGTTAACAAACCTAAGTTTTGCTAGTCGATTGTCATAGTAATTGATAGCCACATAAATTTTGTCTCAAAATTTGATATGCAAACCGGATTCAAGCAACCTCATGTGGAACTTTCTAATCTGAAGTTCTTTTGCGGCAGCTAAGCTGTCGTCATTGTTTCATACTGCTGGAAAAGGCTAGTAAATATAATATTGGTTTATAACAAACGTACCAGCTGCGTTATAGGTGAAAATGAACAAATTGAAGTCAAAACCGATAGTTAATAAAATTATCACGGCGAAGAGAGGTGTGCTTCCAAAAACTTCCATTTAAGGCATTTTCGAGTAATTTAGCCAAATCGTCTCTCCAGCTAGATGCTTACTCGGCTTGCCTTAATTTCTAGAATAGCTAAAATTATCTGACGCTTCGCATCACAGTCAAGTATTCATCTTTCGGAACTGGAAGGGTATTATCGAGTCAACCTTGATTTGACCATCAACTTTTGAGTTAAATTGAGATAAAACGAATTATATATGTAGTTTTTTTGCGTTATAAGAAAATTGAAAAGTAGATCGGGATTCATCGCATCTTACTACATCAGGATCGAGGGATTCAATGTTACAGGAAATTTTGTTTGTGGCACATTACCGACGTAGGGTCTAGTCAGATTCAGACGTTGAGTGAAACAAATGCCTGAAATTTCGTAACATTTTTGTATTTTTATTATCAGATGTCTAGATGCTGAGAACGCTGTTTTAGTTAGTCGAAATTGGTGACTAACTTAGTCGAAGTTCACGAAACTTGGGAAGCCCTAGTATAGTTATAGCCCTTTGACATAATGACCATTGGTCGACAATAAAAATTGCTACCGGTTTATTAAGTTTTCCTGAGTTGGCAAACCACGCATAAAAGGCATAACAAAGTTTGTGGGACGTAAACAATTTGGCGAAAATACAAAAAACTTTACTCATTCGGAATTCTGACCAAAATATGGAACCGTGGCTTGAGCCTGCCATTGAACCCGATGTTATTTGAAGAAATTAAGGCTCAGACCTTGAGTCTTAAAATGAAGATCCAATTTTATCGAAAGTTTCCTCTTCTGTGAAGCTTCCTGAAATTGGTTGAGTAAAATGGTGTGGCCCCTTTGCGGTAGTCTCTGGAACTGCTAGCATTGTGTCGGCTGTAGAAGCCAGCCGCCTTTTCAGCAAATATCCAAGTATAAAGTGCCAGTTGCCTAATAGTATGCCTGAGAAGTTTATAAGGGTCTAGAATTCTATCAGACAAGTTACTGTGTTTTGTAATTTTGGGCCATATCAGCAAATACCTTTAGTGTGTCATAATATGTAACTTAGGTGCAGCCCATAGAAAGCGTGTATTCGATCATCCCAAAAGTTGACCTTTAACCTCATGCCGTAATCACAAAACAAAGCACTCCGCTTAACCAGATGGACTGTTGGTAGCCGACAGATGACCGCAAAGAATGAGTTAAATTCCATCTGAGACAGTCAAGTTGGAGAGACAACACCGATAGTGTAATGGGGAATGGTTGAATTAGACACCCTTGCGTCAAGATCAGGCAGATAAAATCAAATGGAGTCAGCTAGAGCTGAGGGGTTAATTCATATTTGTTTAACCCTAAAGACTGCTCAGTTGCCGTAAAGGCAACGCTAAATTTAGGCACAGCATAGTAAAGATTTGTCATTCTGCTGTCGCACTGTACATAAACCAATACTTTTCAACCCAGCACTACTTCGTGTGACAGAGCAACACATCGTTTTTGCCGACATGGAATTTTAAGTCTCTACCGTGGTTCATGGTCGTCCGTAATGGAAAATTGAACGCTGATCTGGTTTAGTCTTTGGGAAAGCGCTCGTGCAGATTCATAGACAATATAACCACGCACAGGCTTGGTTGGTCGCATGAAATGTCGCCGCTACCACGGTTAAGCCAGAAAGGCATTCCTCTTGCGGAGTGCCATACAAAAATTAGATCATGAAATATCGTGATGTGCGTGGTTGACACCCCGCTCTTTCGGAGAGTCTAACGAGAGACCAAAGTAGCGTTCCTTTATCCAACAGGCATAAAATATAATTTATCATTGTTGATGAGACAGGCAAAGCTACATACAAAGCATAAATTTACAACGTGCCGGATAAGACAAACGAAATGTTGTTGTTTTGCACAGGTAGAAAGATAAGTTAATACGCTTGACGGGCACGCTTGACAGTAGTGATGAATGCTAAAAATTGTAGCCTAACCGTAGTATTTAAACGCGCCAGGCATGTTAGGTGCCATAAGGCTTAGCCGAGATTCAGACACTTTCCCGACATTTGAAGCAACTGGTACGCTCAGACAGCGATGTGCCTTTCAAAAATAATCTGGTGCACGCTGAAAGATTTCGTATCGGTCGGTTGGTCTAAGCAACCTGAAAATAAAATACAAACCAGTGTCTAGACATAAAATTATTATATGTCCCGGCCACCATTAAACTTGCAGTGTTGATAAACACTGATAAGATAACAGGTTGCAGTGTAACGAAAAGAACCTGTAGCCGCTGAGAAAAATCATAATGAGCAGCAAAGTGAACCTGACAGAAACTGGTTTTGACTGAATGGCTATTGGAATAAACTACCAAATGTTGAGAAGAAAAAGTCCCTGAGTTTTTAAGACTCACTTTTGCCCAACATTTCAGATTCTTCTTACCAAGTAAGGATTAAAGTTTTCAAAAGCAAAACGAGTTTCTTTTCAAAAGTGCTAACATCACTAAAGTAAAGCTTTTTAAGAAATGAAAAAATCTAGAGTCGGCTATTACGAAAACTCTAAACAAGGTCAATACCACAATGAAACAACGCAAAGAACAAAGTTTGTAAAACATAACAACTGTACTGTTCTTAGCGGTTGCAAGACCGTGCTCAATAAGTCATCAATGTTGATGCATCATGCAAACGACAGTCAAATGCGACTGACCTGCTTTTCCAACTGAGGCTCACCTTTGGTGCGCTGACTTCAACCTAAATAATCAAAGTCAACAAATTTCATAACGTTTCCTTTGCTTAGCTAGGCTGTCATTACAAGTGGTCCTCCCCGTAACGGTTTGGTAAAACTTTTGATCGCCGCTTACGGAAATCCATCGTTAAAGTGGTACCGGAAGCCACAAATCCGGGTTTGACTTATTTGATGGATATGGTATCTAATTCAGAACTGCGATAGATGGTACCCGTTTTGTCTGAACGTTTCAGCACCTCAAAAGGGCTCATCATACGGTAATCGTATCTTTCCAACAGCGTCGTGGCAAACCGAATGCGTGTTTGCACGTTTGCAGTTTCCGTGGAAATATATTGGTCTTTGCTGAAATCGGGTTAGCCTTGGTCGAATTTTCACCATTATGTGTTGAAACAGCTGCAGATTTTCCAGAGCTAATCTCGTCGTGGAGGAACTAACCCTGCAGACGAAAAGAAACACCGCAAACTAGCTCGGTAACAGAACAACCTAGTTCGTTCGTGACTACGGAACGAAGCCAAGTAGTACCACTCGCAAGACTTCAGTCCATCCGGCTCGAGATTTGTGATATTCTGTTGAAACTTTGAGTTGACGATGCAACAATTGTACCATTCCGTTAGGGGCATGGTTATATGTTATTGTTTGTCGTTGCTGACAGCCCACATAGTGGTAAGTTATCGAAACAGTCGGGAATCGAATTTCCGACCACGATCCAATGACGGTACACCGAACCAGGTTATCCATCCCGAAACTATTGTTCCTGCTAATGCGATATCGCAATATCGGCAATTGAATTGTTTCCGGAACAGCTCAGCGATATCATTTCGAATGTGGGCTAATCGACGATCTGGAGGCTTGCACTGTTGAACTTCCCGAAACTATTGCTCGATGCTCCATCTGTGGGTTTAAAAGCAGGTCGCGGATTTTGGCGGCTTGCTCGGGCATCAAGGTAAAAACCGTGCAATCGAACTTCATTCGTTGTTGCTAGATGCTACTTGGCAAAAATTCTGCCTCGACTTGCGCAAACCACTCTGTATACGCCTGTCAAAACGGGAAACATTTGATCGGCACAGCCGTTACTAAACAGGTGTTACTATTTGACTATGATATAAAAACACCGGAATTCGATTGTTTGCCCGTTCTTTATTCCCAGTTGATTGTTAGGATGACACCGAGAGTATTGATCCTAGGAGATTAGACGTTTTTTGTTACGGTAGTTGTTAATAACTGTTTGAAAGAATCAGTTTTATTTTTGTTGCAAAACCAATGCTCAGTTAGATTTCATTGATTCTGCAGAATTTTTGTGCAGCAACGTCAAAAGTCCAGTTTTTGCTGAGAATGGGTTCCAGCGTTTGAGAAAACGACTAACCTTTGTTGACAAAAAGCGATGCGAAGCATTTCCTTTTTTAAATTCGGCAATCACACATGTCGAACAGGGCTATTGACGAAATAGTTTGAAGGCGGTCGCTTAACGGAATGAGTGATTAACCACTATTTAGACGCGTCCATTACGAAAACTCGAAATCAGTTTATTAAAACAATAAAAACAAAAATAGATCAAATTTTGCTAAATATAACATTTGTACTTTCTGTATAGTTTCCAAGATTGCGTTGAATCAATCATCAATATTGATGTGTCGTGCGTTTGCAAATGGTGAAATCACATGCCCAGATGGGTTACTTATATAGTTTATTAAATCTCCCACTGCAAATAGCACCGATATTTATATAGTGTTTTCCGTAATTTATTTATGTATACAATTATTTTGAGTTGGGCAAAAGCATAGATGCAAACGGACCTATGCGGACCTGCATATAGGTCAGAACCGCAATTCTTCTGGTCCGGATCGCAGCGGTCCGGGCCTGTCCATCTTTAGGAAAAGCAAAATAAATCAAGTGTAATTTGGTGGTTGCATTTACATTTACGTTTCTTTAACTTTTTCTTGTCATAACACACGTTTGTTTTCATGATACACTAAGATCAAGACCTATAACAACCTTTAGCTGTTGTTTTCAGTAGCATAATATTAAATTAATTGCTACAGTTTAAAATACGCGCATTGTGTCAGCGTATGACGTTTTCAGGATGGACTACGTGATGCAAAAAACAAACGTTGCATAACAGACGTTATTTTAATTTAATGTTTGACTCTGTTTGATGCTACCGTTTAAAATTTAAGTGGCAACATAGTGACCACTCTCGGAAACGGTATAACCACCCTCCGAAATCAAGGAGTTGGTTCAAAACTATGTTCGGCAGTGATGAGGAAGAGCGTCCTATTCCTATTTAGTTTTCCATCAACTGGTATTGTTTATACTAAGATGCTAATATATTATCGGAATAGGGGTCACTGTTGGCCAAATAGGGTTCTCTCTTTAACACTGCTATTCCGGCAGCACATTAACACCACAGAGTGAACCTGAACAGAGGAGGTCCGAACCAGTCTGGATCGCACCGGCCTCCGTGAAATGGAGTTGAATCACTAGTCAAAAGGTTATTTTACCACAGATGCACACCTGGCTCAAAACCAAATATAAATTGACTCCTTTTACAGTAGATACACACCTTAGTCCAGTAGCAGCGATTTATTCAGCAGATGCACGCATTATATAATCTAAACTGGAACTAAAAGTAACATGATAGCGTATATCAGATAATGCCGACAGGGTTGTTATTCGAATTCACGACATTAGACTGACGAGTATTTGCTCTATAAGAGATTAATGCACTTAAATTTAGTTTGATCAGGGATTTGGCTTTTGTATGGAAAAATAACCTTCTGTGATCAAGGCCCTAGAGATTTTTTCGTTTCAAGATTTATTTTTATCATTGTATATATCGTATATAAGTATAATCCGGGTCACACCAATGATTTTTTACTAAAATAAACGTATTTAATTTGCGACACCGAAATGTAAACGAATTGCAAATATTTTTATCATGCAAATATGCTCGCAGAGACGAAGAACAACAAAACAGACAAATATAAAAAAACAAACGACGTCATTTTTGTTCAACAATGGTGTCGTTATTCAATTTCGAGCCAGTTTGACGCAACCATGTTTGGTCATATTACCCAAAAAACTCAGTCTGTCACATAATATTATGTAGCGATTCCGAATGTGCGGTGTGTCAACTTAACGTGCGACAATTATAACCACTAAGTGGAATTTAATCAAACGAATATAAAAATATAGACAGCGGTCCGTGCTACAGAACGATATGTACCCCATGGTCATACATGCTCAAAATCTGAGGTTCGAAAGGTCCCGGGGCATCGGGGGTGGGGGTGGGAGAGGCTAAGTAGTTGGTACCCATGGGCTATGGCGCCTATGTTTTCGGCGTTTCCGGCGCCGTCAAGTGAAACTTTGGGTGACCTGTCGGGGCTCGCTTCGAGAGGGCGTGCGACGCTTCAGTGGAGGGTAAGCCTCCGTTTGCTCCTATGAGCATATATGCTCCATCCTATATTTAGATATAGGTACAAATTGTTATATTTCGGGTCCAGACCCCAGGGCATGCCGCACCGTTGACACATCTGTTGTATATATGTAATTCGCTGAAGGTTTAACCGTAAATGCATATAAAGACGTCAGGGATACCTACTCTGACTTTAATATATAGCAAACATCGGAATAGATTGCCATATTTTAGCACGACTCTACTCCGTGGATTGCCTTTGACGAGCATTGGCGTTGTTTATCCGCTTGCTTTACGAGTAGCACGGTTAACTGATAACTTTGTGGTTGCATGCGCCGCTCACAATTTCGAAATTCACATTCGATTCCTATCGTCGACGCAAATGAGTACAATCCGCACGAGTCGCAAATATAGCATAATCTGGGTTCCAGTCTTAGCGCCTTCCCGAGTGTGCCAAATATTGCAGCATAGCAAAATTAATTCGGGCATGAAATGGTTAATACTTCTTTGTATATAAATAGCAAAATTTTTCATTTCTATTATATAAATAATATCTCAGACTCTCAGAGGTTAGCTCTATATAACCTACTGACGACTAGCAGTGAACTATATTATATCGACGTTCTGGTGACTCGTAATGATAATGTTCTGCTATGATGCATTAAGCTTAAGACATGACCAGTCGTTGTATCCCAGTATGAGCACTATTTTACTTATATACTATGTATAACACGGACAGTAATAAACTTTTGTCCCATATAGTTTGCAAAGAACTAGAAAACATGAGGTCGAGAATAATGTTTCGTTTCAATTATTTCAATCCATGTTTTGATTTCGGGTTCAATTATTACAGTTGCCCCAACCTATGAAGCTATCTTGGCTCGCTAAATGTTATCTCAAGTCTAAAACAAACCTATGTTTTGCTGCTTCGTCGAACAGTCTTCAATTATTATTATAGTTTGACAATTGATCGAGTGAAATTTATATACATTTGCGAATACTAAAAATATTCAGACATTTCTATGGACTTTATTTGCTTGACGGATATGGCTTTTCGTATATATACGTTTGTAGTTGATTACACAGACTAAGATTCTTCAAGTGAGCTCTGTATAAAAACAGGTGTAGCTTTACCACACATTTACCAGCAGAGTTAGGCGAATTATACAACAGATACAAACGATTTCTAACAACCACAAATGTGAGGATCACGAAAGTTGCCGTGTGTGCAAAAATATTTGAAGTTGACTAGTTTTGATGATTTGTTCGCATCTGCCTGGCCGTTTTACGTTTATATGCGAAAACGGATAAGCTTCGTTCTGTTGTTCGACCATGAATAAAGCTACTATAATACACAGTAGTTTCTGAAGGTCGCGCTTCTATATGTGTACTATATTATTATTCAGCTATGCTGCGAGCGTGTATTAAGCTTTGCATGCCAATGATTATGTAGTAGGCTTGCGTGTGCGCACACGGTTTTCGTTTTCAGTTGCTGTGCTCTTAGCTACATATAAATATATAAATATGCGTATGTTATGCTGTACATATAAGGTTTGTTTCTTTGTTACTGTATCAACTACGGGTTTGAACCTAATGACTAGTGACTTTAATGGGTGCATTAGAGCCTTACAAGAGACGCCGACATTTGGAGATTAAGTAAAGGTTTTGTATCATTTTTCTTCTAACTCAGTTGCGCAGGTATGCCTTCCTTGGTTATAACTTTAGACGAAGTGAGCGTTGCAGCAATGGATTTAAAGTTAGAATGGCGTTGACTATTGGTAAAGAATAATAATGCAGTTCAAACGGTAACATTTCCAAAGGTATTTAAATCTGACCGTCTAGGTACACTCGAAACCGTATTCTTATCTATATTGAAAGATTATTTTACTGCAAACGTTTATTATAATGCGGTTTATATGAACCCAAATAAAGTAAATCACAGTCATTAAAACAGTGCTAATACATTTATTAAAACGTTATAAAAATTAAGCTCAATATCATTTAAAAAATAAATGTCCACAATTTGAAGATTTAAAAAATTTTTCAAATCAAATACCTCAAATTACAATCAAATCCAACCCACCAGGCGTTTCCTGAGAACCTGAGCAAAATGATTGATTATAAATTATGAGGACTATCGGCTTTCTAGGCATAACTTGCTTCAGTCAGACGCTTGGCTATGAGGGAGGGAACAAAGTATTCCCAGAGTGCTTGAGCCCCTCTGCAGCGATACAGGCCAACTATTAAATTCATTTTCTATTCACATAAGCAAATCTGAGTTTCCACATTGAAATTATTCAGTCTAACCTGCTTTGTGGTCTGGCTACAGGCCTTGTTTCAGACTTTGTTTACATGTTCGTAAAAGCAACACGTTTATAAAACAAACCTTTATGAGCCGTAGAATTTATTTTCTAAGCTTATCGTGCATGTAATAATCATGACACGTGTTGGCCACGAAGAGTCAGCTATACTGTAACACCCTAATTCATATTTGACACAGTTGAGTCGGTTCTTAACAGATTCGGTAAATTAGTCAAATATAACTCAGTATGAGCTAAAACTCATTCGTGCTGAGTTAAGGATTGACAGACTTACTGAGTTAAAAATTTACAAATTAAAATTAAAAAATTAAAAATCAGACTGAGTCCAAAACGTGACTTATTGGTACGGAGTCTTTTTAGTGCCGGCTCAATTGAGTCAAATTTGGACTCAACCTAGTGTAGGTAGTAGTTTTGTAGTGTTTCAGTGTTTACACCCTGTATTGATCAGGAAGTTCATTTACATTCACTGTCGCTAAAATCTTGCATAACTTCTGTAAAACAGTGTATTAAGCCAAAATGAGCGTGCTTGAGCCTCTATTATTACAGTACATGGCAATGTATACAAAATTATATCCGCACATTTTTGGAGCTTCGCTATCATATAGTTTTGCCCAAGGTACACTGTATTCCCTTTTACAATAGTTTGTCGCAACACAATCGAATATTATCTCCGTTACAGAAGCAGAATACACTAGTAACTGAGTTAAATGCTATTATAACTCAATATTAAAGCAATTGTACCATAGTGGGTTTGAAAAGGTCTCGTATTAGATCTACAATCAATGCCGAAACATCGAAACGTGTCTAGTGTTGTAGGCTTACTAGCTATAAATGAGGAAAGTGTTCGCAAGGGTACGTATGAGATAAAGCATTTGATAATATTATATAATTTATGCAACTAATGAAACCAACATCAACATCTTAAACTGTCTATACCTTTAGTTACGTTTAATGTTGTAAAGATTTGAGTAGCTTTTTTGTACCAATAACTATGTGTCTTCTTTTAAAGTACCCGTGAATCTGCGACGAAATACGACATTTTAAAAGTTTTATAGCGATATTCTCATATGTATATATGCCCATTATTTGTTTGACAACGCAAGACAGCGTGGATCTTACGGATAAGAGCAGCAGATGCAGATTACCAGGTGTTTGATACTTATTTACTCGCTTTAGGATAGGAAACGGAGCCAACGCGACAAGTTTGTAAGAAATAGTTATTTTGGGATACTAAACGAGCTTCTTGAACCCTGCTCAAAGTTTCTGAAAGTCAAATTTACATAATAGATATATATTAAGGACAAATGAACCGGCGTTCTTAGAACTTTAAAACCGTACGGCCCGTGTATATTTCCTTCTGAGAAAAAAATGAAAATTTTTCGAACTTTACACGCCACAAGATTAACTCGATTTGAATTTTAAGAGTCATTTTTAAAGTTGCTAGCCCCTAGTGTTTGCTGTATCGAATGTACACCGTACAATATGTCTGATTTCATGGTAATCAGCAAACTCATGAAATTTTAGACCCATGCTAGCAGTGTACGTAAAACAATATATTGAAAAATGACAAAATTGACTATTTTGGGCAAAAATTGAACATAATAGAGAAACAACATGTCTACTGCATGTTTAAAACAGCAAAATAAAAGGTTTTAATATTACGGTATAATCCCATCTTACCTGAATCTAGCAAGCAGTAATCTCACTGTCAAAATTTTTGAAATTTTATTTTGTAGTATTATTAAGCTCCGGATAATAGCTCTAAACATGCTGCTATGGAAGAAAATAAAGTCCATGTAGCTCTCGTTGAACAGATTTTTTAACATAAGCTTTGGAGAACAGTTGTTACACAACTTAAAATGTCGTGTGAATACATATGGCCAAAACCTCTCAAATTCTTATTGGTTTTGTGAGATTTTGAACAAGATATCGTTGGGGCAGCATAACGTACAGCTGGGTGTACAAATATATCATATTAGGCTTTATATGAAGAATGCGAAGATCTGCCGAAAATTGCGATTTCGATTATCTATATGCCTAACAAAAATAGACAAAGAAGAAATTTTGCGCAGTTATATACGCTACTTGTTGATGAAAGACCACTGGATGCGTTTCAATAAATTCTACTGCTACACTTCTACTGCCAAACGCGAAGATCTGTCGGAAATTGCGATTTCGATTATCTATATGCCTAACAAAAACAAAGAAGAAATTTTGCCCAGTTATATATACGCTACTTGTTGATGAAAGAGCACTGGATCCATTTCAATAAATTCTATTGCTACACTTGTACTGCCAAACGCGAAGATCTGTCGAAAATTGCGATTTCGATTATCTATATGCCTAACAAAAACAAAGAAGAAATTTTGCCCAGTTATATATACGCTACTTGTTGATGAAAGACCACTGGATCCGTTTCAATAAATTCTCCTGCTACACTTCTACTGCCAAACGCGAAGATCTGTCGAAAATTGCGATTTCGATTATCTATATGCCTAACAAAAACAGACAAAGAAGAAATTTTGCGCAGTTATATATACGCTACTTGTTGATGAAACATCACTGGATCCGTTTCATTAAATTCTACTGCTACACTTCTACTGCCAAACGTTAACAGTTGCATACAAACTCTTGTATTTATCCAGTTTGTTGTTCGTTTTGCTTGCCGCCCGACAGATAGCAAAATGTCGAATTCTGATTTCGATAATTTAATTACTTTTCCGAAATTTTTCGTACTATAGGTACACATATTTGATCTAAAGTGAAGAACCTAACTCTACCATTAAACCTCGTGAGTTGATAGATAAAGATTGTTCTGCTTTGCTCTGGTCGTTTGTTTGTTACAAACTATTTTTTGCTCAGAGTTTGCCGCATGTTGTTTGTAAAAGTTTTTACGAGTTTTTGTCGCGTAAGAGGTTTTTTTTATAATTTTTGCTGTAGCGTACAATAAAGCTGGGCTGTTTTATGAGACATTATATCGTTTTTTACGACTTCGGCACAACATCGTATACGAATGTATCTTTTTTGGCGACTTTTGACTCGATGTCATTCATCGTTGACTAATGCCGCGTCGTTATATACTGCAGAGTGCGCTTATAGTTAATTGGCTTGGAACGAATAAAAGTGGGCTATGAGAACGTTTTACCTATGCCCGTCTTTATTTTAGTATAACCAATTTAGCCGTGGACCAAACGTACATGTAACTGTAATATCATTTTCACTCTAAGTTTATTCACTTAGATAAATCACTTTCGTGGGCCTTAAGAAAGATGTAGCTACGTTGACACCTTAATCACCAGATATTGTAAATTGCAGGCATCGCAGGAGCGCAAAAGAGAAACGAAACCTCCACACAGCAAGTTCACAGGTTAGGTTAATTACAATTTTCAAATTTTTATCAGAACGGTTTGCCACTGCTGTTGAGTTTATGTTGAGAAAAACAAAAACCAAATTTATAAAATCGTAGGTAAGCTATATGGTTAGCGTACGGTGCTGGAAGCCGTGACAACCCGGGGTCAATTCGTGGTTTCGGCTCGTGTTTGCCAAACGCGGTGCCATAGATTAATCAATTCAGGCATTAAACCGTTAAAAGCTGAGGCATCAAGAGAATTTGCATATATCCCCAATTATTTATTTTATGACACTTCATAATGCCGTCGAAATATATAAATTATACTAGCACTGTAATATACGTACGAATTTACATTTATATTCCGAAATGCAATACGCAACCAATTTAAAAGGAAAAAATTTCTGTACTTTTCAAAGTAGGGGACTACAAAGTTGCAACGGCAGTCACCCCACTTCTTGCTGCGCCACTGTCGTTCGTCAACCAGTCTTTTAGCAGACGAACCCTTGTAACACAGCCCTATACAACGTCAAAAATATACAATGCTACAACGTTGTTTATAGAGCCTCAATGCGACATTAGATACTAGTATAAATACTGTCAACGCACAAATTTTGCAACAAACGTAACTACAAATGTTTGTGCTATATATTTCGGTCGGTTATAATGCAGGCAACGTGTCCTACGATACTCCTCCATGACTAGGCAGGTATTCCTATTATATAACTATATTGCAATATTTGAAAATTGCATTCATTCAGATGATGCAGTTAAGCAATGTGCAACCATGTTCGCAGTACTAGTAATAATCTAGTTAAATATTGCCGTTAATCTTTTAAAACTAGACACACTGCGTTTAGAGATCCAATTTGTTATCGGTATATAAATCCATGGACTTGATTTTTAAGACATGTATTGCAAGAAGTTCTGAATATGAGCAGCTAAATTAGCACCTGATGTAAAAATAATATTTTAGCGCCTGAATATTTTCACGTCTAGACTTCTAATTAACCCAATACATGTTAAAAATCTTACACTGTTAAAATCCCCAAGTTGTCAATCTCGCTACATTGATGTAATTTTATGAATACTTATACCGTAGCATTAAAGACCATTTTTATATCCACGTCACACACAATTTCTTAATTTACAACAATAATTTTGGTGCCATTTGATTTAGCTATAATATTCAGCAATAATTTAGCTTTGTGACTCTTAATATACTTCTTTCAACAGGAAAAACTTTTTCAAAAACTTTTCGGGTACCCATGACTCATGAATCAATCAAAATTTACGCTGTTCCTTGACTAACCCTTAACTACCACTGCGCTCAATTGAGGCTGCGTAAATTGTGAACTGTTGCGCGAACTAAGTTTGTCGTACTACAACCCTTTGCACGGACGTGGTTGTTTTTCACCCGCTTTGTGCCGTTCCTTACGGAACTGGGAACCAACTCATTGATAGCTCAGTGGTTTGCGTATGCTGTTTGTAACAATAAAATTGGGTTTTCATTCCTGGCATCGGCATGTGTTTGTCAAACATTGCACTATACACAAATTATTTCAATATTTTTACTCGGCTAAATTTGAGTTCGTAACATCAAATAATGCTGTTTTTCAAAATCTGTTTATTCCACGAAACTAGCTAAAATTTACATAACTACTAAAACTACTCAGTATTCCAGTAGAATGGTGCGCTTAGTGATAGCTGTTTTAACAATGCAGATTAACTGCGCATTTTTGTCGGTACGTATAAAACCGATAACGATCAAAAACCTATGTTAGGATATAGAAAAATCGTTATTACTCTTCTTCTGCTTAACGACGTTGCATTTTCAATTGAGAATTTTTCCCAGCTGCTAAACTGCAGCTTACTTTGCATGAAGCAATGGTCTCTACTGTAAATACAAGCAAATAACGTTTCTGCATTTTATTCCAAAATGTTCTTGAACAATTTATATAAAACGTATTTTTATTAATTTAAGTTGCACCATACTAACCTGTCAGATATATATTAACTGAGTGACCTGTGCGAATCCTGGCGTACGCCAAAGGAGTTTGTTTATAATACTAAACTAGTAAATTCCGAGATACCGTTATCATTCTGTCGTCGCATTCTGATAGTACAACTGACTCGCCAGCAGCAGCTGCTCCACAGCTATTGTTCGACCGAATTCGAAGTGTATTCATTGCGTGTGCCGAGGGAAGTAGTCCAAGTCGTAGTCGACGTCAAGCGACAGGCTCAACCACTGGTGGTCCGAGCAGTAGCAATTCTCATCATAATAATCACCGGCGTCATACTCAACAAGGTCATCATCATAACGCTACAGGTGGAATTGATTTTGGACATTCTGGAATTATGGGAGCGGAACAATCGTCACAAACGATGTGTATGTCGCGGTCGTATTCGACGAATCAGGCAATGTCGCCGCTAGTACGTCAAATGCATATGGCTGTTATGCAGAATGATCTCAAAAAATTGATAAGTATACTTAATGTTGGTAAGTTTATATCGTTATAGATGTTTGCAGTTCATAGTGGGTCATAAATTTCCGTGAACATTAACCCTAACCATGTACCTAAAACAGTTATCTGAACAAAGTACCAGTTGTAATAAATACGCCATCAATGTACTAATAAAGATCACGTAGTGTTTCATAGTCTAATAAACTGCGGAAAATTAACATCGTTTGATTGTATATTGGTCAAAACAACGTACCAAATTAGAAAGCAATGGTTGTAAATTTCTACGCTGGAGATAGATCTTCCTGTTTCCCGGTTATCGCATTAATAAAATTTTTGTTACAATAACGATTACAGTTCTGATAGGAAGGGTTTTTTAATCATAAATTAGAATTAACCATCGGGTCATTTTACTATGAATGGCATTTATAGCCGTTGGGTTGAAAACCCTTGGTCACATAAAACGTTAGTTCAGGGACCGCAGCTGCGGTAGTTTGAAGTGCTTGACAGAGAACCGCTTACCATCCTATTCTGCCAATAGCGATTAGCGGTCATTGGTTCGGTGTACCAATCATTTGTAAACATACAAATGAACACAAAATTGATGTTTTGGACAACGCATCGAAACGTTAAGAAACAAAATATGAGCCTAATAACGATTAGTCCTATAAAACATTAACTGACTGGTTGGTTGACGTTTAATATTTGAAACAGAAAATGTACATTTTGTTGTCGAACAACAAACCCCGTTTAGAGTTTTTGAAAGCTACACACTTCGTGTGATATTCGCGAACTAAACGTATTATTAGTAAAACGAAATGTGTTAGCCTAACAAAAATCCGAAATGAGTTGTGAATAGGAATCGTGGCAAAGCTGCAGATAGGGTTATTGTGTTACCGCACATAAATCGCCCCATTTTGTAATCAATCGCTCTGTGTTCGCGAACGGAAATTTTTGGATTTGGAATTGGCAATTGTAATGAGTTAGTTCATTAACAAAGTTTTGTACATAGTGTCAAAAAAGAATGGTAATCGGTGCAGCGTAAGTTTACTCATGCACAATAGCTTTCAAATAGTTAACTACATTTGGGTCAAGTGATTACTGTGTCTCTCGATACCAGTGCCGCACTACGCCACTCAAACGTGGGGGCCGCTAACGAAAATTGTTTCTAAAATTAGAGGGAGTGCCTCCCCACCCCCCCCCTCCCCCTCCCTCGCGCGTCCCTGGTCGATTCTGCAACTGCTGTGCATTGTTAACTTCATTCTGTGACTACGAAACCAGGGGCGATAATGTTTTCAAACCATATTCGAGCAATATTGTGGCTGCATTTGGCTAACTAATATTCAAATGTAATGGTGATAAATAAAAATTATCTCAGCGCAGCATCTAGTAGTGGCATTATTATTCTTATTTGTATCGACGTAATATATAGTTTACAATCTCAGCCACCGAAGACTGACTGGAATTAGCACCTTAAAACTGCCACCGTACTGGATCGAAATTATTCGTGGTACAATTTGTTTGATGAAGCATTGAATTATCCTGTGGATGTCACATTTAAACTGATAATCTTTATTGAACTGTACACACATTTATATACAAGACAAGCATGTGTTGCATCATGCGTGGGCGTTCGTCCACGTGTACACGTGTACACGATTGCATCAGTTTGCATCATCATCAACGTGTCAGTCTTCTGTGCAGCTAGCTGGAAGCGATGCGTAGAGACAAGGGATAGTCCCTACAATCCTTTTTGCTCTCTATTAAGTATTTAGCTCAATTTGTATTTTCAGATTTACCCTTGTATAATATCCCTGCTTAGACCCTCATTAAGGACCCTGATAGGATTCTTCAGAGCTTTAGAAAAATTATATATACAAGAACCCCTGAGTTGTAGACTGAACAGCTTTTTCTATAAAAAAATTACTTATAACTTTTAGGTTAAGTTTTGCACATGTTTATGCTTTAAGCAGCCGAAACGTTTACGTATGCATTTTAGATATACTGGTGTCACTAGTTGAAGATGTAACTAACTGAGATTGTAGTGTAAGAGGTTTATATATATATTTCAAAAATTTCAGGTTCTTTGATGGCTTTCTATGACAAGCTTGTTGCCTTTCAAAAAATTTTGCCTGCATTGTTACGGATTACTTACATTAGTGCCTGTTTGCAAACATTTTAGTAAAAAGAGTGGAAAAATGTACTGAGAACAGAACCAATGACATCGAGGCTATAAAGCAACCATTCGACTATAAGCAGAATAGTTTGTGTTAAAACATGCTTTACCCGAAAATTTATGTAAATGTAATGCGGCGTTCACGTTATAATGTCCCCGCGGTTTGGAACTTTTGACCCCCTGTAGTCGCGACCCTACTGTATAGACATTCAGAGTGAAACCCATACTGTATATCAAATGCCGAGGGTGCACGACACACCCTTAGCTACTACATTTTTCTAGACAGTGTCGTACACACCCGTAGCTACCGATTTGACGCGAATTAACTATAACGGACACCGTCTGTAGCTAATGCGGTGTATTAGTCAACTGTTCTGTGGAGTTTTTCCTAAATTCTCGACATTTGTATCTAGCCCATATGAACATTGCTCAAATAATTCCGAACACTGTCAATAAAACTGCCAGAAGACACGGTGTGCCTGACACTGTCGGTAAGCGGTAATACGCGTAACTAGCTACCGTTGAAAAAATTTATTAAAAACATGGGGGTGTCTAAGACACTCTGTTGTCAACAGTGAGTCTGACACAGTATGGGGTACATAGGTTCCAAATGTTGGGGACATTATAACGTGAACGCCGCATAATACATTACAATATCATAAAATATATTACGTATTACATGCATTACAATTCGTACAATTATATTACGCATGCTACTGCATAATACGTATCCACACTTGATACATTTCTTAATACTTTTGAGACCTAATTTGCGAAGAGGCTCCATGCGTCGAAAGGCCTGTTGGTATTTGCCCATAGTCTCGATTCGCAGGTCGATCTCTGTCTTTGAAGGCCGTCTCGACGACAAATCCGAGACTAAAAATTAAACTCCAATAAACTAAATAACTGTTACGTGAAACAAATTTACTTGGAACCTGGTTACTCAGATGGTATCATCCAAAGCATCTTTAACAGATCACAATAAATCATGCAGAGTATAGATCAATCTAATGTAAGTAATCCGCAGAAATGTGGGCAAAATTTTTTTAGGGCAACAATTTTATCATAGAAAACCATCAAAGAGCCTAAAAATTTGCGATAGATATAAACCTCTTACACTACAATATAAGTTGGCTAACTTTTCTGTTAGTGCGATCAATATAAAAATGCATAGGTAAATCAATTACAGTCAACCTTTCGGCTGCTTAAAGCATAATCAGGTGCAAAACTTAAACTAAATATTACAATTTAATCTTCATTAAAACAAGAAGGATCTATATTTAGTATATGTATCATGTTTAATGTGGACACAGCTATAATTCCACTGCAAATCAGAAGCAACCTTTTAGTATGTGGTACATCCAGAAGAACAATAAACAGAGTCGAAAGGCCGCCTGAAATACCGTAGTAGCGCTAGACACGTAGCAATTGCATCGAGTCACGGTGCGGTGTCGCTGCGCGAGTTTACTGCGAATGCGGCACTGTAATAGCACAGGCAGCAGTAGTGAAAGCTCTAATTCCCCGTGCCCAGTACTTTACGATGTATATACCGCCTTCACAATGTCGCGACAGCTCATATTTACCATTACGTCGGTTGCAACAATCTGTGGATGCTATCATGCCAGCTGCAAATATTTGCAGATGTTTCATGCCAGCTACACCAATTCGTAGAAGTTGCTGTGACAGTTGCACCGATCTGTACATGGCGTCGAATCTGTATGTACTGTCACCCATTAACTGTAATGCCAACATCATCAATTTGGTGTCCTAGAGTATCACACGCAGCTTCCAAAATATATATGTACTCGATGCATGTAAATAATGTTAATCATGCGTTAATCTGATACTGCGCCGCATAATGGTCCGACGCTGTAGGTACTGTCATAGATTTATTAAAGCCGATACCGTTGGTGTAATAATAATTTTACTTATTATAATATACAATATATTAATTATTTTACAACAAATATTACTTAAATTTGACATCACTCTGTATTGGGTCACACAAAAACCGGGATGGAATAAGTTTGACTGTTTGGACCCATTTAGGGGTTTCCAACGTCTCAGGGACTACTTTCACTGCTTGTGTGTCTCTGTATGACTAGACACACAAACATTGGGATTAATATGTAACGTAAGGTGGGTAATATAGTTTTGAAGTTGGGAAATTGGGAGGATGGCCAATTGTGAACATGAGAAGTTGGGAAGAAGGGAACTTGGGAAGATGGAAAGTTGAGAACATGGAAAGTCGGGAAGATTGGAGTATCAGAAGTTAGAAAGCTGAGAAGTTGTTTAGACGGGACGTTTAGAGTGTGGGAAGTTGGCAAGACGATGAGAAGGTGGGAACATGGGCGTTGGGAAGATAGAAAGTTCAAAAGATTGGGAGTTGGAAGTTGGGATGTTAGAAAAATTTTACATTGGAATGAAGGAAAATTGAGAAGAGGGGTAAACAAATATTGTAAAAGATTGTGTTGTCTAATTGTACAGAGACACATATAAAATGTTCAAATCATCCTCCTCAATTTGGGAATATCCTCATGGTGACTTGCCAAAATCTATTTATCATTCCTAGGTGACCTTACCTTTGCCTACAACAAAACATAGCATGCGGCTAAATCTACCTTTGACTCCAAAAACTAAAGATTCGAAATTTTCTTTCTGTTGAATTCATGTCGGTTTATCTAAGATAAATCTAACACTAGAGGTATTGAGTACTATAATCGGAGATTACAAAATCAAGCCTTACGATATGAGAGAGTACGGTTGCCTTGGAATTCGAAGTCTAGATCATACATCGTCATAGGGGACAGGGGATTATGCCATCTGTCTCGGACCCCCTCGGGACAACCCCGATTCCCCGTAGGAGATAGGCTGATTCTCCTTAAGGGGTGGGCAAAAATTGGCAAACATCGACGGGAAAATAGGCAAAAATTAGTGGCAACATACACAAGTAGAAGGTAAATTGGCAAATATTGAGGAAAAATTGGCAAAAATGAGGGAAAATTGACGAAAATTAGAAACAATTTTTAGCTCAAACAAATTCGAATATTTTCGAAAGTTTATGTCCCCCGACGACGGTGATCCTTCTTGAGGAATCCGATGGCCTCCTCCCACGAAGCAGCCGCCCGCTATCCCACCTTGGGACATTGTGCATGTATAATGGTTCAGATAGCCAATTTCAGTTATATTTTTGATGGCTTCATGTTTATACTGGCTATTCCAGATTGCACTATTTTTTAAAATATTTGTGCTGCATATCTCTACTCTATCCAAACTAAATTGGCTATGACACAGTCACGTACGACATAATACCTACAAACCGCGACGATTACTGTGTAACGTAAATTGTGTGTTTGCTATTTTTTCGAAATCCAACATAATTACTGTGATTGGATCCTCCACAGAATCACGGACATTGTTGTCCAAAGCTACAAATATTGCCCCACATAGGTGGAACGTTCGTTTGCCTATGGGTGTGGTGTAACTTTACGTTCCAGGAATATGTATCGAATCAAAAGCCCAGTAGTGGAAAAACGTGGATGTTGTGGCATAATTTTATGACATCACCCGCAACGTATCGCGGCCATTAAGTCAGCAAACCTGAAGATTGTCATAGTCTTAGGCGAATATAATATCATCGGCTCTTTTTATCTGACATCACTCTTTGTTGTCCAACCGTAGCATTTCACTGTCTGCCTTAGTGTTCTTAACCACTCTAGTGGATTGGCTTCCCCTGATAGTGAAGTATTTTACAAATGTACTAATTAGTTGCAGAAGTTAATAACCTCAATGCGCAAACTCTAATGTCACATATGTTAGATTACATCTATTTGTACATATACTTCGACCAGATCAAATTTTCGTCCTCGAGATTTTCGAGCGCCCCGACACATACTGGTAACCATGTGAGTCGAGCCGAAAGTGGAAAGTTTTGAGCCGAGCCAAGCCGATTTCAAAACCGAGCAGAACTTAAATTCGGCTCGTTCTCACTTCTAGTGCATCCATAAAGGGCTATAATAGTTTAAATACTAAGTTATGTGCCATATTACCGCTGCAGTTTTGCGTCTTCATGTGATTAGATAGATTTTCGCGAATATCTAACAGCGAACAGAAACATCTGATCAAAAACCGAAATTTCTGGTTTCAGGTTGCTGCAATGTGGCGCATTTTTATTTCGTTTCTGACAAAACAGGTACCTGTTTGTGCAGCTAAACGCATTATTATATTAGTTGCTTTTTAACTACAATAGAGTGCGCTTTAGTAAAGTCTCTTGGGAGAAATCAAGGTATTCAGTATTATGCCATCTTTATATATATCCAGGTCTATTTTAGTATATACCGTTGGCCCGGACAAAACGAACATTTCACTGTAATGCAGCTTTCACGGAAAATGCGTGCAAAAACCGGGCAGTTTTGTCTCTTACGGCCGTACGTAAGAGACAAAAATCTCTTAAGGCTGGCTGTATAATATTTTAGTTTCATATAGATAGCTGTAAAGGCACTTTTGTCTCTTATAGTCAATTGCAAGATAGTTTAACCTCTTACAGAAAACTGTAAGATATTTTAGTCTCTTACAGCTGCCTGTAAGAGATTGCTGTCTTTTAGAGCTGGCCACAAAAGATAAAAGTCTTTAACGACTGGTCATACGAGATTAAAATATCCTGAGGACAGTTATAACAGATTTTAGTTTGTAATATATACATTGATTGCTGTTAAAGACAAGAGTTTAAAGCCAACCGTAAGAGACTTCAAAACCTTGCGGATAGCTCTAAGAGACATTTGTCTCTTACAGCTGGTTATAAGAGACACTAGTTTCTTACAGCTAGCCGAAAGAGACAAAAATCTGTTAAAGCTAAGTGAAGGAGATTTAAGTCTGTTTTAGCACGCTGTTAAAAATTTGTGTCTTTTTCGGGCATTTCTAAGAGACAAAAGTCTCTTATAGCTAGCTTTAAGATACAGCTTTTTACTATATAGCTTATGGCCAATCCTTAAAGACTTTTATCTTTTGTTGCAAGCTCTAAAAGACAAAAAACTTTTACAAGCAGCTGTAATAGACTAAAATATCTTACAGTTGTCTGTAATAGATTAAAATATCTTGCAATTGACTATAAGAGACAAAAGTGCCTTATAGCTATCTATATGAAAATTAAAATATTATACAGCCAGGTTTCAGGATTTTTGTCTCTCGATACAAAACTACCCGGTTTTTGCAAGCATTTTGCTGTGAAAGCTGCATAACATCATTTTCACTATAAGCGTTTTCATTGTAAAACCGCACCACAGTGTATGTACATTATTTAGGTGTCGATGTTAACTATCCTTGGGTAAATCCAATGCAGCCAAGCATTAAGGATGGCGCAACAGCATTGTTAGAAGCAGTTTCTTTAAACCATATTGGTGCCGTCAAGGTTGGTGTTTTCATTATTTTACAATTGTTGCTTCGTTATATTAAAATTGATGATATGTATCAAGTTAAATTCGTTATATAATGAATAATAATTGTTTCGGATCATCGTGATCCATCAATATATGTTCAAATTTAAGAAATTTTATCTATTTTATATGTATATATTGTAAAGGCACATCGAACCAGTCCTAGAAGGAAATCAAAAGATTCTTTGGTATGTCTATAGAAAAGTCTAAATACTTGTCGCTAAGTGAAGTTTGATCATAAACATGTGCCGTGCGCGCCCTATAAAACAAATATGTAACTATTTATGATAGATGCTTGGCTTTTTCATGAAATATCCAACTAGACCAAGCTTGTTACAAACTTGCGTTACGTCACATCATTGGCTAATGGCAAGCACGAACGATTATTTATTGATTGTTGATTTAGTACAAACGAATCCAAAGCAGCAACACTACTAGTAAAACTCGACTAAAACAAGTCATGGTTCACTTACAAGATGGTTTAATCATTAGTTCCATTGCAGCGATACTTGTTTAACAAAATTATAGCTTTTTGTCAAATTGTACGACGCAAATGCATCGCATTTACGCAGTCGTCTACAGCAAATGTGTTTGGGTCGGATCTGATATCGTCTAGTTCCATTAATTTGCAGTGGCTCCTTTCGTGGTTCTAAATCATGATAAAATGTGCAACATATTTATACATAATGCGAAACGGTGTGTATATATTTTGACACAAGTTTTTATGACCTCAAATATATATACTATAAGTTATTTCACGAGCATTTATGTATGTTACGTTTAGGCCCTTGTTGAAGCAGGAGCTTCGGTTCATACTCTTGATCGTGATGGTATGAGTCCATTGCATCGCGCCGCGTACCACGGTCGCCACGTTATTGCACGAATGCTCGTCGATGCAGGTTAGCTTTTAGTGTAATTTGGTTTTAGAGGGCTAAAACATTGAAAATTCGTACATTTTGGAGAATAACTTATCTAAATAACAAATAACTACGTTTGCCGAGCTGGTCAACAATCATTCATGCATTTCGTATTTACCTTTGTTCAAATTCACGTTCACTTGTTTCATATATTGCATTATTCCGATAGGTTATAAACGAGCTCATTGCAAAATATCAGAAAACCTCATAAGTTTTACCAATCTTTTTATATTCACTATTGCACGCCAGCCAGCACAAAGCAACCGCACTGACAGCTCGAATAGATCAATTATGTACGCCTAGTTAGTGTTGAGCACCCACCGGAAAAGCCAGTGGTCGGCAGCTCTTTGCCTAGCTTTTCAGCGACCACCTGCTTTCGGTCGTATAGGCTTCGAGAAGTTTCAGCAGGCAGAGCCGGCCGCAAAATTTCGCGGCGGCCGGCCGGCCGAAAAATCCAGGCCGACCAGGACAGCACTACTTAAGGCTCATCCTGAGCCTTGGTCTAGGCCTAAGTTTTCAACTCGTGAACCGATTAAGCTGATATTACCACCATATGACTCAGGTCGTCAATGTACTTCAAAACAAAGTCTGATTATCATGCTATTATAAGTTTACACTTTTGGAAACAATCTGTAGAGTATTGATGCAGTGGCGCACATGTTTTAGAAACAGATAAAACGGACTAGATGGTAGGAATGTAATCATGCTTGGGTTATTTGTAAGCATTACATACACATCTATGTACCGTCAACTGTGGAGATAAAGCGGGAAATATGTCGAGATACTCTTTAACGCGACCGCTGGAGTCCAAAATCCACCGCGGCCGCTTGTGCCATTTTCAAAATTTTCTTCCGTGACCGTCCCAGAGGTTTAACGTTCCACCTAATTTGATGTTAAAATAATGAAAACAACCTGTTGAACACGTAAAATAACCCTATAATTCAAACATAGTGAAGTTGAGGAGTAACCACCATGAGGCCTCAGATCCCTTGATGTCCTGGTCTAATCCCACTGAGATTACCAAACTACACACCCCCGACACCACCGCTCACAGAGCTCGCAAGGTGCGCGGACACTTTTAGCGAAACACATGAAAATAGGATAAAAATTTACAAAAATGGGTGTAAAATCGGCAAAAGTGAAGGACGGCCACAACGCGGGCGAATGTCGCCAACTTTGTTCAGCGCATCCTCAATGGAGAAACTTCCTCATTGAGACGACCTTTCCCACGCCGATCCCGGCAAATCACTAAAACATCGGAGCATCAGCATGTATCAATAATCATATTGTTCACCCCAACAAGCGAAAATTTCTAATGCCTCGAATACAGCTAGCTGCTCTAACAACATAATTGAGATGAGTATAAGACCGTCATTGTGAAGTATCATTTTTAGCCTATTGACGAGACAAAAGAATCTCGTATCATTTTGTTTACACATTTTCGTTGGTGAACACGACTGTTCTGTACAACGGTGAGCATGGGGTTGTACTTATAATATCGCATCAGTTTTTATTCTGCGGTCATAACTTTTTTGTAATTTGGAAATCATATGTTTAGCGCCTTGTATTATGTATAGAGTGATAATCGTTTAAAGAAATCACCATTTTACTGTCACTAATAAATTGAGCTGTGTTAAATATAGATATACCGTTTGTAGCCAGTGCTAAAATATCCACGGCCGAATTTTCTGCAAGATAAGTTTTCGAAAGCACGAAAAAGTAATTTTGACCTTAGGATGCTTGGTCTGTTGGGATAGGCATAAAATCACACTAAGCGCGACCAACTACCGTAGAGACTCCTTGAAAATGGTTAATTCTAATAATATCGTAAATTGCCTAAAGCTGTAGTGTCTCGAAAAGACGGGAATTAAAACGTGGAGGAATAAATTTTTATGCCAAAGTCGAGGGAACAAATACTTGATGACATCTAAAGAATTTGAAATTTTATGCCTGAAAAGATGCTCATTTTCAGCTTGGAAACAATGCATAAAGAAACAAAAGGTTTTATATCCCTATACGAAAACAGCATCTGAATCGGCACAGGAATGACTGACGTTGAAATGAAAATGAGCAAATTTACACTTTTTATAACGTAAAATTTTGAAAATAGGCTTTTCAGTGAGAATAGGTCAATTTTTGGACCCAGGAATCTAAGTCTTAAAACCAGCTCAAGTCATGCCAAGACAAAAAATTTCAGCCCTCAGTAATATCAAACTGACCAGCCGTTGCTGAGTTACCAGTTGGATGGCGTAGGAGGGTAGGAGTAGGTCCTGTGGGGGCTCCGGATGGATTCGCTAGATGGATAAATTTTTGAAACTTTAGGAACTCATATTTTTCTCAATTTTGCTAAAATTTCCACTAAGTTTTGCCAATTATTGCGATAAATTTTTCCTAATTTCTCTATTTTTGGCAATTTTACCCTTATGTTTGCCAAATTTATTTCAATGTTTGTCATATTTCTCCCAACTTTTGACAATTTTTGTTAATTTTCTGCGTGTCTATGGCAAGCTGCCCGAGGAGGTAGATTTGGTTTGAGGTGTTTAATCCTTTGAAGTTCAGTTCTGCTACACGGTCCCGTCCTGTTCGATCCCTCTCCGTACCGCCGCCTGTGGACATCTATGATCTAAAGTGCCTATAGCAGCATCTTGGTTTTCAGCGAAATGTCATCAGGAATTCTGATTTTGGTATAATAGTATGCTGCTCCTCTGTTTAAAACCCATGGGTGTATGTATACTAAAGGTCCACAGAAACGTTAAATACAAAACCATACTTTTCCCTTTCCAAGCGATCCCTCTAACTGATGCTTACTAGAAGTTTATGTTGGCCTGTGAACATTATTTAGCAAGAACACTGGAAATAACCCTCTTTTGTTCTGTAGTTAGGGATTTCTAGCAACAAATTTTGTACCATGTAAATAAAGAAACTCGAATAATATTGAAAAACACATCAGCGCTTAATATTAAAGTAGCTATACTTTCGGCTTGTTTAAATAATTTGTGTAGCGATATCCGTGTCACTTCCGTGACACTAGTTTTATCTGTGTTATTGTTTAATCCATTCAAGTTTAATGCTCAGACTACTATATCAACCAAGTTGATTGAACTTTAAATAAGTGCCTGGCCTCGGAACACAGTCCTGTGGCATTTTAGACAATAACGCGTTAAACTGACGTCTGTTATAAACAATAACTACATCGAATATTGAACTTAGCTATTACGAAGCTTTGGACTGAGTCTTAATGCGGAAAGATCTATGTCGGCTTACCAGAAAATCGAATGCCCAAAAGATAAGAAAAACTTGAAATTTGTTTCCATACATATATATTTCTATGCAATTTATTTCATAGTGCGAGTTTGTTGATCAGTTTTCGGCAATTTTATCAGAGCAAAACCTACACTTTAACAACGACACAAAGCGTAACATTACGTTAGCTCGGACCTAACCGTACCCCGAATTGAAATTATCATACTTGCTCGTACCCCCATAGGTCCGGACCACCCTCTTTCTCCGGTGTGCCCCCGGTACTCCGAGACAGGTCACATGACGCCCCCACCCCATCCGCCTGTCACGGAGCCGGATAAAGACAAATATCACCCGTAACGTGACTATCTTCGATATTCGAATTCGCTCTTTATGACGAGTACTGTTTTTTTCTCGTTAGACATGAGTACTGACCAAGGCAATCTAATCCACGGATAAACGGCACGCGTAGACAGCCAAGGTTTATGTAGTTGGACGTACTGGAATGAATGACTGTACATGAAGATGTGTCAGGTTCATAGACGAGTTGGTTTGCAAATTAGATGCACGCCATATCCACCTGTTGAGACGTAGCGTCGTATTAACACGTCTTAATCTGGATGCAATTGGGTTAAAACCAGTGGCACATCAGTCACTTCAGGAGTGTGACGAACGCACCAATGGTTTTAACCCGGCAGTGGCGGAGCCCTAAGCATTGGGAAGACAATATTTCGAAGTTGGCTTGTATATATTGAGATGATTTCTTCGTGTTGTTTCGTCATTTAGGATTTTCTGCGGCTGCGCCTGAAATGCGCGGACAACAACGGCACCAACAGACAGACTTCATTCACGAAGCAAACAAGTCTTCGTGACACCCCCGGATGCGCCGGACTCCGAACGCATAGGTCCTTTTCGTGATACGGAAGGCTCCGCGCATTCACCCCATGCCCCTTACCCAGGATCTCCAATCTTTAGTATGTATGACACTTCTTGTATGACGATAAAATATTACGTGCCGCTAGTCCATACATGGGCGAGGTTCGAAATGCCAGCGAGAATCCTCTCCTCGGAGCTGATCAGAGAGTGGGGGACGAGACGTCAGGGTACGAAAAGCTTTCAAAATTGTTGGGACTCAAAATTTTTGCCAATTTTCACACGCTTTTGGCCAATTTCCTCCCGATTTTTGCCGATTTTCATTTCCCACAGTTTTGTCAATTTTACTCAATTGTTGCTCATTTTCGTTGATTTTCGTTTATTTTTGTTAAATTTTTTTCCCGCACTGTCGACGTTGGGTGGCGCGGAGCCTCGGGGATTAGCGATCAGGCTACCTCTCAGAGGGGATCGGCGAGGTTTCGGGAGGGGGGTGGTGGGGTCCAAGTCTCAAGGGTATAATCCCGCTCTCCCTTAAAAGCATGTGTGCGCAAATTGTTACCTCATCTATTATCACTCCGGGACTCATCATTCCATCGCGGGAAAATCGTTCCATTTAATGGAAGCTATTTGATTAAACAATATACTTGTGTTATTAAGGAGGAGCCCCGGAGATTTAAGGTACGAAACCATTGTGATTTAATGCTTCTCTTTATGACTTCGATTCCTAAAGGTAGGAAATTTTACCGCAAACAAAGTGTTTTTGCGCATTGAGCAACTGGGAAGTTTTACATGTAAGGTGCGTAGACAGGAGGTCCTAAACACCAATCTGTGGTTCTGGGTAGCAGAAACTCTCAAGTTAACGTATGGACACTGACAGTTTAGCTACTACCGAGCTCCTCAAATTACCAGGTTACTCCCAAACGGTGTGCCTTCCTAAGCCTATATCGCGAACTCGAATTTATTATAACAACTATTTTAATTAGGCTAGAAGAAAGGGTAACAAGTCAAGTCCAGAGCTGTGTGCATTTACGGTTTAATCCTCTCATGCCCACAAGGTCCAAGGTCCAAATGTACCCAACGCACATTGCGACTCGTTGTGTTTACTGAGTTGTTGGTACATCGTACGTTTGAACGTGCGTTGTTATTCGCTCGCATTGTGAGGTTCCTTAAGGAACCGAGCAACAGCTCTCAGATAGCTCAGTAGTTTACGTATACAAGTTTCATCCGAACGTTTCGGGTTCGATCCCTGGCGCAGGCTCGAGTTTGTCAAACATTGCACGATACACAAATTAATTCGGGCATGAAAGGGTTAATTAAAAATTAACCTATCGCATAACTAATCCTCTCATGCCCACAAGGTCCAAATGGACCCAACGCACATTGCGACTCGTTGTGTTTACTGTGTTTTTCGTACATCGTACGTTTGAACGTGCGTTGTTCTTCGCTCGCATTGTGAGGTTCATTAAGGAACCGAGCAACAGCTCTCAGATAGCCCAGTTCATCCGTACATTTCGGGTTCGATCCCCGGGTTTAGGCTCGAGTTTGTCAAACATTGCACGCTACACAAATTAATTTGGGCATGAAAGGGTTAATCAGCGCTGTCTAAAAGATGTAGTAGTCCCTTTAGCTAGCTATTGCCGGAAAACTTCGTGTTTCCTTTAGCGCACGCTGTGGAAATTAGTTCGTGATTCCTTTAATAGTGGGATCATGAGTGGCGTCATCTAAATAACTAATACTTTGCCTTTATTGGATGCTTTTTGAAATACTGAGGCTGGCATTGGTTAGTGGACGCTGTCAAACGCTTTCACGGTTTCAAGTTTTTCGGATGAAATGTTAAATAATATTGCTGCAATTTTTCCAACGATCCCTGCAGACCATTTAGTTGCATTGTATTTTCTTTTTCAGCAGCTGATATTCATGGAGTCGATCAAGATGGTAATTCGCCGCTTCATATTTGTGTTAAAAACGGATCAGTTCACAACAACTTAAAATGTGTTACAACGCTCATCGATTGCGGTGCAGATGTAAGCATTTGAAATGTAAAAAACATTCTGGATCACTTGGTAGCGCCTGCAAATCAAATAGATTTGCTCGATAGACAACACAAAATAATTGTAGCGTGTAGGCTTGAAATTTGTGATTATATATAGACAACAAAATACAATTGCCAGCTTCTATGCAAGATTGGGATCGGACATGAAACTTCTTTAACAGATAGTCAAATCTCTTAAATAAGCTTGGCTTCTGTATCTACCGCAGCAGCTAAAGTAATTGGAATACAAAATACAATTGCCAGCTTCTATGCAAGATTGGGATCGGACATGAAACTTCTTTAACAGATAGTCAAATCTCTTAAATAAGCTTGGCTTCTGTATCTACCGCAGCAGCTAAAGTAATTGGAATACAAAATACAATTGCCAGCTTCTATGCAAGATTGGGATCGGACATGAAACTTCTTTAACAGATAGTCAAATCTCTTAAATAAGCTTGGCTTCTGTATCTACCGCAGCAGCTAAAGTAATTGGAATACAAAATACAATTGCCAGCTTCTATGCAAGATTGGGATCGGACATGAAACTTCTTTAACAGATAGTCAAATCTGTTAAATAAGCTTGGCTTCTGTATCTACCGCAGCAGCTAAAGTAATTGGAATACAGAAAGACTGCTAGAGATGCGTAGTTCTGTCGTACTTTGATACAAAGTGCAACATTTTTGCCCATATCTTTATGCAAACTCATGTTACATGCTATTCTTATAATTGTTCAATTTTTGAAAAAAAATGATTAAAGAGGCATCTAGCAACCCAACGAAAGAATCTTGTTGGAGAATTGAGAATGCTAAAAAAGCATGCGAAGCAATTTGCTACGGTATTACTTTACTGCAAGTGCGCGTTTATTTTGGTATCTATTCATAAAAAGGTAGCCATGACAAACATGTTTTGCTCTAAAATATGTATTTTTCGAACAAAAGCTTGCGCTGGTCACCATTTTCTTAGGTTTCTGTCGTAAGTATGCTTTGGTCAACGCCAAAGAGCATATAAACCGATGTTACTACTGGAATTTTTCCCAGAGGAAATTTTTCCTCTCTTGCGGACAAAACGTTACTGGGTGTCGGAATAACAACAGTTCAAATATTAGAACTAATTCTGAGTGTCTAAGCAGAAGTAGAAGTTTCTTGACAGGGCAAATTTTTCGAGAAAATAAAAATTTCCTTAATTTATTCTGTTTTAAAAGGGAAAAATCTCCTGGAGAAAAATTCTTCTGACACGGTTACTTTCATAATGTTTCGATATCTAAGAAACATATTTTAACATATGTTCTTTTTTTCTTCTTGTCCAATGTATTAATTTTAGATTAGTAAAGAAAACAATCGCGGTCTCATAACTCTTCACTATGCAGCGTCACGAGCACTTCCTGTATTTGCTCATGTTCTTATTGAAATGGGTTCAGATATAGATGCATTCGACAAAGAGTAAGTAATTAAGGTTTGACCAACGTTTTTGGGATAATTATTGACACAATCGTGCACGATCCTAAATCGTAGTTTTATTAAGTAAAATAAACCAACTCCAAATGATATTTGCGCCAAGCTTCAACAGGGTTCTACAAAATTGCCTCTTATAAAATTTGATTATAATTACATACTGCAATAGGCAGCTCTAAGAGAATAAATGTGACGTCTATAGGATTTCGTTACTAGCACTTTCACAATTAGGATTTAGCTGACTGAATAAACGAAATTTTATGATACTACATTTTTATATTTAATTCTTTGCTGCATGAATTTATCTATATTTCGTGCACGGTTGAAGAAACTTGCCGCAGCGGCAGATTGAACGTCGATCTGGTCGCGAGCATCGTACGCTAGCTACTAGGCTATCTATGCGCTGCAGTTCAGAAACTTACGACTCGTCGCAAAGCGAAGCAATAACAACGCAAGTGCAAACGCACGCTGTACGACAAACGCAACAAGTGCATCGCTTTACAACGTACGCTGTATCATATGTGAGGCAACTACGTGGAAAAGAGTTAATCGAGGGACAGTCTAAATTTAGATTTACCCTACTGCATTAATTTATCCGTATTTCGTGCACTGTTGAAGAAACTTGCCGCAGCAGCGGGTTGAACCTGGATCGTTTCGTTGCGAGCATGGAATGTTAGCCATCACACAGTCTATCAGGTGTTTCTCGGTTCTTTAAGAAACCTCGGATACGAGCCAATAACAACGCATGGGCAAGGGCACACTACACGACGAAGGCAACAAGTGCATCGCTTTACCACGTACGCAGTATCATAATATGTTAGGCACTATGCGGGAAAGTGTTAACGTTTTGTGAACTATATCGATATCTTTATGGTATTCTCGCTGGGTAACATTTCAAAATTTGCTTTTACATTAAATACTGACACTGTATGGAGTAATTTATGGTTACATCAAGATAGCCGAACAGTACTGCATAACGGAACTTAGTTTTATGATTCGTTTTGTGCAAAAAATCCATAAATTGCTGCCTGTCAATTAACTTAAAGTAGCTGCCGTACCTTAGCTGGTAACTGTAAGATTGTATGATCGATAGCCTATCGATCAGGGCATACGACCATCTACACCACAGCTGCAATTACTGGAACTTAAAATATGCGGTGTGGTGCAATCACAGCTTGTGTTTTGACAAACCATGAATATTGTAAAGTTGGCACTGTTTGGAAATATTAGTTTGCGATGTCACCCCACATTTAGCTGTATTTCAAACCTTATTGGTAAACGAATCCCATGTTTCAAATAACCACAAATGTTATGTTCTGCAAGACTCAATACGTGGACATCTAATTCAGGGCATCACGCTACGTTCCTGGAGGTCGCTTGTTCAACTCCACGCATTCTTGAAACATGGGCAGTGGTATCGGAGTAAGTGTAAGGATACCTTGTTGAACATCTGATTCGAGAGGATTTTCCAATAAAACTACGGGCTCGGCTTTCAAAAAATAATGTCATGCGATAACTTGCTAAATACGTTCAATTTCGTGAAACGAATTAGAGCATTGTACTTCGCACGTAAAATAATTGCATTGTGGTTTATACAAAGAACACTTAAATTTATGGGCTTTGCTATTCTCTGCAAGACAGTCCACATTGATATGCAAAACCTGTAAAATTACATGTTGCTAAAACGAAAATTGCAAAGCAGGTCTAATAATTTCTTTAAAATAAAACATGAATCTGTTTTTGTAAATCTTTTGACTACTAATTGCCCAGTTTAGGCTTTAATGGTAATGGTAAAAGCATTTAATGCACAAAGCGGTTTCTCAATACACCCACCGCAGGCGATATAAGCCAGAATTGAGCAGCAGCAGCGGTAGTCGTGGGTCGTTTTAGGCCATCAGCCGAACGTCTGAGAACTGTGCGACCGTGAGTTAACGTCTAGCCGGTGGCTGACGGCCTTTTGCTAACATTTTTCTGACGTTATCGGTCGAGAAAAATGTCGGCTGTCCGTTAGCAATAATTTTGTGTCGTTAACGGCCGTGAATGCCCTTTGCTAGCCGTTTTAATTTCTCAACAGTTTCAAATTTCTTACGCATAAACATATTTCGCTTGCAAATTACTCTGACCCTTTGAGTTATTGTTTCATCATTTGACTTTGAAATGGCGCCTCGCACCTATATTATATATCATACACATATTTATGTACTGTAAATGTCGTCACAGTTTAACTGTAGCTACATGTTAATTTATATAATTATGAGCAACAATGCAACAAATATATGTGACCCTACAACAGACGAAGGGTTAACAAGAAACGATCACAAGAATCGATTGAAACCTACCAAGGCTCTATGGAGTATGACAAATAATCTAATGTATCCGCAGACGAAGCAACTTCCTTCGACAGAGCGGGAGCAAATTACTAAAAAGGATAAGCGAAAGTCCAACAACAGGACCGTCAAGGGGACACATCATGCTAGTTAGGAGGTGACTTCTGTTATTAAACCTGCCGTTGGAGTCCGGTGTTCGACTCCACACAATTGACGATGACTTGACAATCACAAGATGTTTGTATAAGCAAAGTGTTTCAAAGCCAGGATACGTATTGTATAGAAAGGAATGGTGCTAAAATAAACAAATCTTGGTTTAAGCGTACATTGGAAAACTCATAAGCGGCTTACCAAGAAATCACGCGGAAAGTAATAAGTGTTTGTCAAAACTAACAGCTAATTGTACGAACACATACCCACCATTTTTACTCAAAGTGATGAGTTGTGATACAAGGTCAAATGAATAAATTTGGACCTCAAGTCTTAAAATGTTCCCATGACAGTAATTGATTGTCTGTTCGGATGAAACGATCTACAGAGAATTTATCTCTCCTAGGTTTCGGAGTACATGTCACCGTTTGAGCGCTGCACCTTAACATAATGTAAAATCACTAATATAGGTAAAACATCACTGGACATAAGCAAGGTGTTTTGGCTTTATAAAATTGTGCAGCGGATAATATTGGCATGGCCATCAGAAAAAAACTACGTCGTTAATTGGACCTGTGGTGTCTATTAGCGTCATAACCATTAATAGTTGTTTACTGATGAAAAGAAACTGACTTGGTCAAGTAACAACGTAACTCTTAAATGATGACGCCAGTCCATAACGGTCTTGACTTGCTACAACTACACAGTCCTTAGTTTGGGTTAAGCATGCACTTGAGCTGTTTATAGACTTTCAGGCGGAAGGTTCCTCTCTATCTACGAGTGTTACTTGACGAAACTTGGGTGTCTGCTGGTGGATAAGCTAAACTCGGGCTGATCCATATTTATCGAACAGGATTGTCGGATTTAGCAAATGTATACTATGCCAAATCATATAAACGCAATGAACAATTCTACTAGGTACAGTTGCGTTGTTAACCCTTGGAATATATTGTACATTGCCCTTGGTATCATCAATTAATTATACTTTATACATATGTGGGTTCAACGACCGTTTTATGCTATGCGCAAAATATCGTATTTATTCAACAATAAAAAGTTAAATGGCTTTTGTTAAGTTAAAGATGGGATTGTGACAGTGATTTTAGGTCGAAAGTATTCGCCAAAATCAATTAGACATAAAACCAAATCAGTGATTAAAATTTAAGTAGTTGGTATGTTATCATCATCAAGTAACTGTGGAAACCATGTGCGCGCGTGAAACAGAGTACTTGCGTAATTGTAGTCATGGCATCACAGAGGTTCAGTGTGATCTAACTATCAGGCTCAATTTACGTCAAACGGTAATGCTAATAAATTGCAACCTCAAGATAATAGTTCTAATAACGAATATATGCGAAGGACAGATGGAGACGTACGATATTTGTGATTAATTGTTCTCAGATGTGCATCTATTAAATATTGTGAAAACGTGTAAAATGTTGTGAGCCCAGCATTTACTTTAAGTAGAATTCAAACTAAAACAAGGATTGGCAATTCATTAAACCATGGCTTGGTTCGTATCAAACTTTCTGTCAGCTATTAGCACCTAAATCGGGACATCCGGCAAGCTTGTGAATAGGCATTGTCATCGGTTCTTGCTGCATTTTCTGTCAGCTATTCGAACCTAGATTGGCTTATCGGTCAAGATTTGGGGCGAACTCTATCATTGCTGTTTTCTGTTTGATGTGTTCTTTATATTACGTTTCATGATGAGACCACACTTCTCCTCGGAAGGGCCGGCCAAAAAATATCCTGGCAGAAAAGCTCACAACTTTGAGCTTCGGGAACTCAGCGTCCACTACCTACTGCTCTGCCATCTGCCGACAAGGGTGGCGTCTTCGCTGGTCCCTTGGCTCGTTGTCTTTTTATGGAATAACGTTTGACATCACATATGGAGGAAAAGACAAATATTAAATTTATCAGTGTTGTAAATAATAATCGCTGTAAAACTTTGATATCCAATGTGAAACTTAAGGAAAATTGCAAACCAAAATATGGGGTTTCGGAGAAATGGACTTTTGCTGAAATGGATTGAAGTTGGGCTGGGATTTAGCGGATCTTGGACCGAGAGTAAATTCTTGTACCGAGAGTAAATTCTTGTAAAATGCCAACGTTAAAAAATGCATCTCAGCCGCATACTTCATTTCCGACCGACCTAGCTGGTCAAAATCACTGCAAGCGCTCACCAAAAGGGGCATTTATTCAATCCGCCAGTCGTGATAAAATAATTATTGAGTGCTAGCAAATATGATCAAGCGTTGACAATCCATCGGGATTGGATTAGTACATTACCAGATCGTAGTCGGGTTCACGCCTTGGACAGTGTGTCCCTATTTATCAACGTATAAGTGTCTGCGCGATAGGGTCATTAGGCGTCCGCGAGACCGTCCCATTGTGGGAACCACATAGGCATAAAGACATTTCACATTGGAAATGTCGTTCAAAAATTGTGATATAACAAGAATCAAGATCCAGCCGGTTATCGTTCATCTACTTCGTCAAGTCAACTTTTGGTCTTATTTATCAATAAGAGGACAAATATAAAATGACCAGTGTTTGTCAAAACAAAATAAACAACCGGTTCATCAAAATATAATGTGAACCGACACATTGGATATGTCGTTCAAAAATTGTGATATAACAAGAATCAAGATCCAGCCGGTTATCGTTCATCTACTTCGTCAAGTCAACTTTTGGTCTTATTTATCAATAAGAGGACAAATATACAATGACCAGTGTTTGTCAAAACAAAATAAACAACCGGTTCATCAAAATATAATGTGAACCGACACATTGGATATGTCGTTCAAAAATTGTGATATAACAAGAATCAAGATCCAGCCGGTTATCGTTCATCTACTTCGTCAAGTCAACATTTGGTCTTATTTATCAATAAGAGGACAAATATAAAATGACCAGTGTTTGTCAAAACAAAATAAACAACTGGTTCATCAAAATATAATGTGAACCGATGAGCACTGTAAGACTCAAAAGTTCAGAACTCTCAATTGAGTCGCTATGTACTAGCTTCTGGGTCGTGAGAAATTGACAACCTATCCCACTGACGAGGAGTGACTCAAAATCAATATCTCGGCAATAAGGCGTTGAAAATGAACGCGGAGAAAGTGGGAGGATTCAAATAGGAACAGGAGATAAAATTTAGAAGCGAGGTTAGTATGAAAATTTAAGCCAACTTAATACAATAACCCGAACACGGTGTGATTGTGGAAATTTGCGACTACACCACTTTTAGGCTCCCTTCGGAAGGTAGTCGGAAACTACGGGTCGACCTTATTACCTATACATAGGCCTAGAGGTCTACTCTTCCTGGGGGAACTTTAGTAATCATACTACATATAGAAACGAGTGCCACTCAAATGTGCCGGGCCGAACGCCCTGGTAAAGCCCCCCTGCGGTCTGCTAAGCTAATCAGTTCCTTGAGACTAAGCGTAGTCTTCTCCCTTGAGAGTGGAGGAACAGGGGTCATATGGGCATCGTTCCCGGGAAGTCGGCGGTGCAGCTGGGTAACCCCTCAAGGCTAGTGGGAGATGTTTTTCTTTTGGTTCGTCTAAATCAATAATTATTCACTCTAGTTAGTTAAATTACAGGAATTGATAAAAGACTTCAATGCTGGGTGGTGCCAACACTATAGTCAGCACGGTTTGGCCACAATCCGTATATATATGTCTAGGAGTGGGAATTTTAACGGTTGGTTAGTATGGCTCATCTAAATCCTTCATTTGCAAATGAAGCGAATTCTCGGACAAATATTGAAGTTGTTACGTAAATTTGTGTGGTAATACAAGAATAGCCTTGGCTAAGGGAAGTTATTGGTCTGCGGCCGGCTGTTGTGTGTCAGGACGTTTTTCAACCATAAGAGTAGCCGGGAACAACGTTTGGGAGGGGTATGGTTATCGAGAGGTTCCTGGTAAATAGTAATGGCCATTGTTCCTAACTTAACTATAAGGAAATCCTACTACCCAGAGGTATAGGTGGGGAGGCGCCTAGGTCAACAGCTGGCTACGCTCGTGTGTTCAACACTAATATAAGCTATCTGTGCGGAAACGCTCTGACGCAGCAGTTAAATGCGATCTGTACTGGATGGATTTTCATAGCTCTGTGCATTTTTTGTTGCCAATTTCAATCTGACAAGGGAAATGGCCTATGTCGCCTATTTAGTTTGACGTTATACTGCTAGAAACAAGTACAGTGTATCGTGGTGGAAGTACCCCGATTTAAGCTTAGGCTTAGTGGAAAGACATATAAAATATGCTAAGGTTAGGTAGGCTAGTGCTTAGGTTTAGTATATAGTATCAATTATAGATAGCATGCGTTCAACTTCTCTATCTTCAATTCCACCATCAGCAAGTTTGACTGTTTCGTTATCTGATAACTCGTCCGGTGGTAAAAAATCAGACACTGTCAGACTCAAATGTATAGTCGTCATGACTGCCAAATATTACCCTACTCATGTTTTCAAAGCACTAGCGCTACCAGTTCTAAAAATTAAAGCCGTAATTATCAGTGCTGCGATATAATGTAATATATACATGAATTTTAATAGTTGCAGAATGTAACTGAACGCAGATATCGTGTTACCAAACTGAATAATTTGAACTGAAATGTCAATGTTCCCTCGACTCAAGATTTGATTGTTTTGGAGACATCAACAGTAATCTTTGTGCTTTACTGAGATGCCACACATTGAAAATTACATATCTTCAACATACGCCCGGCCCATAAATTTACGGGCTGTCATGCTGTTACAGAATTAACAGCCCGTATTATTGGCTCTGCAGCGAATCGGTTAACTGATGATGGATGCATCAACAGGAGAGATCGTACAGAATGCCCAATTTCGAATATGAATTTCTTATTGTGTCTTTTGTCATAGTATTGCCTGAAATATTGAAAGCCTATGCTGCAAATAAACTCTTTCGGTTTTTCAACATACTCTTGAAGCATTAAATGCATCCTGTAGCTCATATAGAAATGGGTATTAGTTTTTCTAAGAATTTTATCTATTTTAAAGTTAACCCTAAATTTAACGGAGGTTTATAGTGGTTCGCGTTTTAGGGCCGTGTCTGCTTTTGGCTTTCTATAATGTTAGCGTCATATATGTGTAGTTATAAATATAGTATATGACTATGTGTAGATATACTTTATAGAAAAATTTTAGCCCATATATATATACTACAATTTCTGTATAGCAATTTTTGTTTAGATATTTAACGCCATTCCATTATTGTCTTCTGCCGGCGCTAGAGCAGCAACATCGAAAACCAGCTAGCTTGCTACGGGAAGATTTTCACAGATATTTGCCAACAATTAAAATGTTTTTGCGTTGCGGATGTGACAGTTTAGGCTTGGCGACATGGTATTCGAACCATCCAGCGTTTTCGCCAAAGACATGTGGTTCGTCGATGCCGCCTGGAACGAAAGATCCCGAGTTTTCAGTATGGCTCAGTGCGAACACTCCAGAAAGTTTAAAGCATATATGCCGTGCATATATTCAAAATCGGCTTGGTTTTACGACAGTTCGACACAAGTATTGTTTGCGCAAAATTAAAACTTTTGACATTCCAGAGTCCCTTAAGGTTTATCTGTCAAGACGTCTTATACAGTTATAAGCGTTTCGTTGTATAACTTTATGTAATAAATGTATTTAGTTCATGTATCGGAGCTATAGAAAATATCTGCGTCAGTACGAGTTTTCTTCTTGCTAAAGTTTAAATCTTCAGTTTTGTAATTGCAGTAATAAAACCAAAAATAATGAAATTTGCTTTACTACCAGAAAGATTAACAGCAATCCTTTTATGTCCATTGGGTACAAATGGATTTAACGCACATAATTTTTTGTGTTTACTTAGTTTGTTTAGGTTTACGTACATCCTTACCTGTTATCTTTACGCTTGCCTTAAGCAACCTAGCACCGGCTAGATAGCCTATTGTTTTGTTTACACAGTTTTCTAATGTACAACCCGGTTTGGATCCCTTGCTAGGGCTTGAGTTTGTTAAACATTGCACGACACAAAAATTACTTCGGCATTCAACCATACATTAACAATAGTAAATGAAAAATTTCCACTTGAAAGCAATTCTATTAAAAACTCCTACTATGAAGACTAAGTCGGTTCTTTAAAGATATAACCAACGTTTACGCCCCTTAACATGACTTGGACAGTGTACTTGACTATCGAATTTGATTTCATTTTCTGGAAACTAAAGTGACCAAAGTGGGCCTGAGAATAGAATTATCTTGCTTGGCCTCAGCTCCGAGGTGGGCACGGGACGGGCACCCGCGGGCGGGGCCTGGTACGGGCTCAAAGCTTGAGCTCACGGGTACAAGCGGGTAGAAGGTACCTGTAACGGTCACAACCGTGCATGTTCAACAATGAGTGCTATTGTCGAAATGACTATGTGGTTCTGATGGCAAACTAAGATCGATTGTCAGGTTCTAAATAATTAAAGTGTAAGCTCCATAAATATTAGATAGGTCAAATACAAACCGCCAAATGAACCATAGCCGAGCCGATAAAATCTTGGATGTTCTTACTGTTAGCGGTATACTGTATTATATATCACTTGTTTTAATCATGTTTGTTGCAGAAAAATGTTTTCAATAGCCGACCCCAGCTTTTCTAGATTTACTAGACTCGGTTGGCCAGACATGGCAGCCTCGGCTCTACAGCAGAGCGGAGTTTGGGCCAAATTTTCACCTGCATTATAATTATCGGCTCTAAAAGCCAGAAATCTATGACGACCATGGAAAATTACGAAAAATTGGAAACTGGTGACCCATATGGTAATATATTCGTAAAATATCCTTCCTTTTACAACAAATAGCATATTTTTATGTTTGAATAAGCGTGTTTTACATAGCTACTACGTTGGCTTCTAAAAGGCGCTTAAACAAAAAATTTGGAAATTGCGATATTTACGTATTTATTTTAACTGCATTTATGCGTCTTACTTTAATTACTACTAATCTTGCGTTTTTGTGTCCAGCGCTAAATATTTACCCTGTAACACAATCTGCTAAACTAAAATGTAATAACAATTTTTTCAGTAGTACGTCCAGGCTATCGAACCATGAGACATAGCCGCTCCCGGCTCTAACAAACATACTAGCATAGCTTACTTATTTAAGTGTAATAACCGGTGACGCAGCTGCATGGCGCAACTTCCTAACACCATGCCCATACGACCCCGGCTATCGTAACCTCAAGGGTGGACCGTGAATACTAAATTTTGAGCCTATTCTTGGTCAGACCCAAGAAGCTACGGAGCTTAGCAGGCCGCAGGCGCGCTTCACGGGGTGTGTTCGGACCCCGCCCGAAGGGTTGCGTACGTGTCTAGTATCGGGTATGATTTCTGAGGTCCCCCAGGGAGGCTAGCACCGACACCTGCTCGCAGGTCATGGAGCCTAGCCGCTATTCCCTATCTTAGACTCATCGGAAGTTGTTAAATTCTGTTTAGCGTAGTGAGTTTTGAAATAGTACATGAAAATGTCCCTAGAACTTTGAAACTCAAGACGATTTGCCTAGTTAAATTCACGGTATGCTCCGTGTTAGAGCATTGACCTATGTGGCCCCCACAGGGTTCCGACGAGCCCTGAGTGTTTAAAGTCGGATTATCAACGACGTGGCCTGCACTTATCAGTAAGTTCTAAGCAAGTGTACTGGTACTTTGACCAGTGAAGATTTTAACTTGTCAAAATCGAGAGCACTCCTAACAAATTTCTTGAGTCCTATCGTGAACGGGTCAAATTCGGATGACGTTTTCCATTTGTTCTATTTCCTAAATCCGGCAAGAACACAAATAGATGGGTTAGAAGGCCATGCGCGCCAGTGCTTGTGACATTCTCGCCCACAAGCCATGGCGAGCAGTGCCTGCTCGTCCGTGCGGACAAACCAGAAAAGAAACTCTCTATCGCCTCGGTATTCAATAAGACTGCACTCGGTGTTTCAAGATACAACGTTTATTTGCAAAGATCAAAGCTTATTGGAGGGACGGGCGTTCCTAACGGTCTCGCAGTATTGTGTTGTAGTCGTTACGATTCGGCACGGTGTGACGGCACGGGGCATTAAGAGAAGAACGGGGGAGGAGCGTGCAGATATTCGCCAAATTGCGAACTAGGGGCGGTTATCCCTGCTTCAGCTCAATTTTAGCGAAATACTCAGCTATGCAGCGCACTAAGCAGGGGCCCTAGAGTGCTTCAGAAGATGCTCCTAAATGCTGGTCGCTCTGGGCGACGAAAGCTTGAACCGGGCTAAGGGAAACGATATTCGGGACTGACTACGCGAGCTCTACAACAGGGTCAGAACACTACTCGACCGATATTGCCTGCAACATTCGATGAGGGACATCTAATCGCTTATCCTGAAACAATCCGGCACTGGCACCTACGAATCTTTCCATCCTAATGTGTTCGACGACAACTTCTACTAAAACATACGACTGACCGAATGACGAAGAAAAGGGGGGGCAAGAAAAACGGAAAAACGGAACGATTCCTTTTTGTTCAAGCCGACTAGGCACGATCGGGGTTGCGGCGCGGTGTGAGGTATCCATTTAGACGGCTTGCGGGACCATCGTCCCACCGGTTGATTTTTTCTTGATTTTAATATCCACTGCATCTCCCTTTTGACCTCGAGTTTTGGGTGCTGAGGCGGATCCCTTCATCGACAGACGGCACCTATCCGAAGGCAAATTGGGCCTCATTTCTTACCTATCAGGGGCGTTCGGGCCACTCTGGCCATGGTTGCTCGGTCCGGGACGCATTGGCGTCCTTTGGTTCGTTCTTCGGTTGTTTAACTTTTGACTCTCCCTAACGAGGTTCTTTTGAGTTCACTGCAATATTGCAGTGTTTAAACTGCACTGTTGTGCAGTTGAGTTATCATCGACTCATTAACAAAAGTCGATGTGTTCTTGTGGCTGAGTGGTTAAGACATGTAAAAACTGCAGCGGACTTAAATTCTCCGTGCAGGTTCAACTCACTAACTGGGAAAATGCAACTAGACGCTACTAAAACTAAAGAAAGGAGAAACCTGGCATATATAGTACATAGCCTAACGGGCAAACCGAGTAAAATTCAAATAAAAGCTAAACTCAGCGATCAACTCGCTCTAAAAGGAAAAAGGGGTTTTGCACTCGCCCGGTTTGGGGCCAAAAAGGCCAGGGCGAGGAGGTAAGTTTTCTTTACTTTTGGAAAGCCTTAAAATTTTTGTTTAGGGCGGGGGCACAATGTTTGCCTCCCGCGATGGCAACTTTTAGTAAAGGTGCCGGGGTAAGTTTTAACTCTGTTTCCCTTTTTTAGAAATGGTCTCTACGGAAAACCATTGCGAACTGTGATGGTGGACGCTCGTAAACTTAATTGCTTCGATTGCATTTTTATTTGCGTCCACCACTGGTGTATTACAGCCAAACGATGCCCCATCGGCACCGTCAGTCCGAGTCGACTAAATTTTGTTCGGCTGGGGGTTTCTTCCTCCAGCTCATTTCGCTTATACTGAGGCGAACGGACACCTACAAGTACTCCGGTCAGTCGTCCTGATGATACGGTCGTACAAATGAGATGCCTACAAATATTCACTTTAGAATCCGATTTAAACAGATATGCCGCGATGATCCCTAGTAAACATTCCGTGAAATCAGCAAACACCTTAAGCTCAAATTAGTGTGCCTAGAATTTGTTTAATCTTTTAGGCTCCCAAATTTTCTTAACTCGCAAAGCAAAACGGAATTTTAAGGGTTTCCTAAAACCCGACGGAGGCTAGTCCTCCGTCCTTAATCTGCGGTTCTGTCCAAGCTCAAACACGGCATGAGCGTTGGACGTTCAACTAAACTGTAAATTTGAAAACCATAATAGTAAACCATTGCACAATTCCTAAATTTGTGGTATGCACGTTCAAGAAATTTTACCGTGGTCACCTCAGGAAAATTCGTCGATCCTAACTCAAGAGAAGCAAGCCGTGTAAAAAGCTTGGACGAGAAGCGTCCACTTTGGTTGTACCTTACCTAAGACCACGGGGAATCAGACTGACTTCGACTTGGTTAGTAAATTTTCCCTATGCTCGGCACCTATGTACCCTAAGTCACCTCGCGCCTCCACTTCGGAATTCGATCCTAGATATTTATTCCAGTTGGGGTTAGTGTGTAGCGGTTCGACGGAACCCAGGGGTTGAATTGCAAAAAGGTAATATGTCTGTTTACACAAAAAGGGACGCTACATTCGCTGGATACCTACACGAACGGCCTGTTACAGTTCACACAGCAGGGAAATTAAACCCCTGCATACGCCGATCCTTTCTCGTACTTACATTCGTTGATCCTTGGGGCAGCACCAGCTGAACCCCCTTCGCGAGGTGTATACCTACGCGGAAATCTTTAGCGATCGATCCCGTACGAAGCGAAAAGCGAAGAAACCAGGAAAAACACCGAGCAAGTGAAAACAATGAACAATTAATACTCAAAATCCCGCGTCGGAGCCGGTCAGTAGAGTCGACCGAACTCCGCGCTGCCGAAGTCAAACTGATTCCACGAGTCGACGCGTTGGTCGTCGCCTCGAATTTTTCGCCTGTATGTTACGATGGCGATTTTGTCGCCATCCAATCGTCGTCGGTCGGGCAACGCCCATTTTTCTTGAGCTTTAGTTCAGTGTCCAATTGGGGACACTTCCGGAAAATTGAATCTTGACGGCTACCGTAAACCGTCGATGTCCTTAGGGAGAGTCGGCGTCAATTAAACTTGCCGACTTAGAGTTTGAATCTTCCGAGTACTCGGAAGTTGACCATCTGTGATTTTTGTCCAAATTCTCCCAAGAAAAGTAAATTTTGAAGTTCCAATTTCCCGTCCTCATCGCCGGATGTCCAGCGAAGTCAGATCCTATCCTAACAAGATTTGAACTCTTTCCGGTCCTAGCGTAACTTAAGCTATTTCAAATGGTTTTGGGTCACGCAATTTCCTTCTCCAGCCCCAATTAGCGTGACAATCTGCTCATAATTCGAACTATTTGCTCTTCCCAGCATATCCCGAGTCGGCAAACATCAACTCGGCCTTTGTTGTCCTCGACTTGCCGACGTCCTAATTAAGCTAAATCGAATCTAGCAGATGACCCTAGTACGCGAGGACATCCAAAAATGTTAGAAAAATTTGAGCTAATTTGGGATTTGTATGCGATTGCCGGCACTTCGAAGTCTCGCCGGGGGGAAACCAATAACGCGAGAGCGTCCGTCTCGAGGTCAGAGACGGGGCAAGCCTTAACGTACTTCTAATTGACCAGGGGCCCTGCTCCAAGGCCCCTAGGGCCTGTGGGGAGGCCCTAAATCGCCCCCCCGTTCGTCCTATACGTCCGTCTTTTGTCCGTCCGTAAAACTCTGAAATTTAATAGATTTTTGTATGTGATGTCCTCGTTCGTCCGTTTTTCCAGCGTCCTTATATGTGGTCATGTACATATCTCCATCTAGATATATATATATATATATATATATATATATATACATACATATAACACACAAACACATGCACAAACACATACACTACACATGAGACACATTGGCGTCCTGAGCGACAGAAAGGTCGCTCAGGATAAACACATACTCATAACACACCAAAAACAACAACAACATCAACGACAACAGAGCGACAAAGAAAACCGACCAGAAACGTCGGTTAAAGAAAGAAAATGAGGACAAAAACGAAAGGACAGCGAGGACACGAGACGGGAGTGGGAAGGGTAGCGGGACAAGGGGAAGCCGGGAGGATTTTCGAGGGGCTGGGGCCGAATTTGGTCCCAGGACGGAAAACGGGGTCGAATGATACCAAACTCGAGGGGGGTAGACGTAAAAGCGGGTTGGAACCCACTTGTGGGTTCGGATGTGTCTTAGTATGGGGGCGTTTAATGGGCTCTCCTACGCTAACGGACGGGCGGAGCGACGCCCGCCAGGTATCGTTGGACTCAGCGTCCAACGACGATTTGAACGAGGGGTGATACCGCCATCGGGGCGGTAGAAGTAAAAGTGGTGCTAAAATTGGTGCGATTAGAGAGAGTCGAGTCAACGATGGGGGGCGCGTTTGTTGGTCGTGCGGGTTAACGGAGCGGCGGAGCGAGATCCGCCGGGTATTTTTGGAGATGTCTCATCGAGACAAATCTAACGAGGGGTGATGCGCCCATTTTAGAGTAGAGTGAAAAATCTCGAATTGTCGGCGCCCATCAACAGTTGACGACTGCTTTCTAGGCACTTCCTGTGGCTATCGCGGGTCAGCGGGGATTCGGGCACAGGTACAAAGCATATGGTTGGATTCAACTAGTCACGGTGAACAAAACGAGGGGTCGCGTGCACCGATTCTGACGCGGGGTGTGGCGGCGAGAGTGTTAGAAAGTGGGGTTCGTATTAGTTGCATACTACAATAGGTCGCAGAAACAAGGCCGGTTGGTTTAAAAGTTGTCCACAGCATACACACATGAATAGATACATGTATATATTTTATATATGATGCATCCTAACTACATGGAAAGTGATGGTCCGGGTTCCCCGATGACAATCCTACCTAGCGTAAGTAGCGATTGTCTCTACGTGTTACAAGCGAAGTTGCGGCGTTGTCCGGAGGGCCTTTAAATATCTATTTGCAATTTTCAAAGCGTTTCACCAGCCTACTCTGGTGATTTTCCGTACCATGACATCGCAGACGGTGACGGACCTTTAAACGAGCCCGGCATCCGTCATCCCCTATAGTTACAAGTGCTACCAAAGTGTGATTTCCGTCTATTCTAGCTTGTTGTTTTCCATAACCATTACCTAGTATATACCAAAAACTAAATTTTTATTCCAACCCTAACCACCACCCCCCCCACCACCACCCCCCCACCCCACACCCCACCAAACCAAAAAAAAAAAAAAACAAAAACCCCACACCAACTTCATACAAAATAACTTGCACATTTTATACAAAATAACCTGCACATTTTATACAAAATAACTTGCACACTTTATACAAAATAACCTGCACATTTTATACAAAATAACTTGCACACTTTATACAAAATAACCTGCACATTTTATACAAAATAACTTGCACACTTTATACAAAATAACCTGCACATTTTATACAAAATAACTTGCACACTTTATACAAAATAACTTGCACATTTTATACAAAATAACTTGCACATTTTATACAAAATAACCTGCACATTTTATACAAAATAACCTGCACATTTTATACAAAATATTAACGTAAACCACACGGTCTATATCTTCCTGCAGAATGTCTGCTGGTGCGAGGCGACCCTTGTACGTGACCAGCTCTATCCGACGTATCCCAGTCCAATTTTGGGTGTAGTTGTCCTAAAGTATCCGTGGCAGGGTCGGAACGACCCTGTTACAAATATACAAGTAAGAAAAGGCGATTACAGTCCTGCCTATGTCGTTCATTCTACTTATGTGAATTGATAAATGATGAATTTATATGCCACGGTCTAGACTATGTAGGTTCCCAAATATTAACGAGCAGAACTATAGAAGCATAGATCACAATATAACACGCTTCAGGATGAACATATTAACTCCAAAATTGTGGAATCCAAACGGTCCGTTTGAAGCACCTGTTACACTTACTGAATGACGGCCGCGTCTGATGAAGAGAATGACAGTCTTCAGTTTTGCCGTGTTAACGGCTGCAGTAGGTAGAGATCGTTTTCGCCGTTACCAATGTCAGTTTATAGGCCACCTGGTGAGACAAATATGACTACACCACCCGCATTCTTGGGCCACCAAAATTCATCCCACCATGTTCATGGAGTACCAAATGTGCACCCAAACCCTACCCATGTTGCTGGAACACCGAATTCAAAGCCCAACTAGTTCCTGGACAACCAAATTTACCCACACCCATGTTCTTCACCTCCAAATTCAGCCAAAAAAATTATTTTCGAAAATTATTTTTAACTGAATTTTAGTGGTAGAGTGTGAATTTAATGGTGCCGGAACATGGGTGCTGTGTAAATTTGGAAGTCCAGTAACATTGTTCAGGAGTAATTTAGTCGTCCAAGAACATGTGTACTAGGACTAGTTCTAGCTTTAAGGGATCCGAGCTGCATCATTTTTCTTTGGTGCCCGGACGACCCTATCTTCCCAGTCCACCCACTGAACCTACAGTTGGCCGAAAAGAATTGGTTAGCTCAGCAGACCGCCGGCGGGTTAACCGGGGTATTCGGCCTGGCCCCTATTTTTGATCCACATGTCAGTTACACGAAGGCCCACCTAGGGAGGGTCAGCTCTTAAGCCTGTTCATAGGCAGTAAAGCTGACCACCTTTCCCTCATTACCAGAGTGCCGTTCTAGCGCCCTGATTTTCGTCCCAATTCCACGAAGCCTAGGGAGGTTATATCTAATAACTCAGAAAGCGCGGTCCTGCAGTATTAGGCAGATGAACACTTGTGTGAACGATAGTTTGATATTGTGACCTTGTTTTCATAAGTATTTGGGGAAACCGGTGGCGTTAAAATATAGAAACGTTCGGATTCTGTGTGCATGTATTTGCGGTGGTTATAAACAGCTATATTTTTTAATTTTTTTTGTTGGGATTGTACACGTCTTTTATAGGTGAACTTAGCACTGGTGAGAATGACAATCTGTCTCAAGGTCGGCTGTATGTGTAAGGACCTGGCTTAGCCTCGAACCCGGGTAAGTTTTTTGGCATGGTCACACTGTGTGGTCTGTTATCTTGTCCATGAATACTCATTCGAGTGCAGTCTCCGGAGCTAACACATAGATACACACGGAAAAACCCCATGGTCACTGATGATAAGTGCCTGTGAGACTAAATCTCAGGGAGCTACCAAGGACTTCCCTTGTTGTTCGATTCCCTTTTTTATTTTCAGTTGCCTAGTTCTTCTGTATCTTTGACAATTTTGACCGATCTAAAGTCACGAGAGAGTGTGATAGCTTGCCTGAGAGTCTGGATTGTCTGAGAGTTACTTCCAGGATCCGTTACATTGTCAAGGTTCTGGTACGGTTTGTAATTTCAGTTTTCACTTGTGCAGAATCCTGTAGGGTTTGATTGCTTGAACGCTGTAGGACTTTGAATTTTCTCGCATAGTTCACAATGCTCTTTCAGTAAAAACTGATGTTGCGATCCCTGCTTTACCCTTATGATTATCGATTTGGTAAAACGCAACACAGCAGATATTTTATTATCCACAACACCTTGCGGTTGACACAACATTTAGCCATCGTAAAATTAAAGCACCAAATTCACATGTATTTATATTAAATATTAAGACATTCAAGGGTTCACGGCCCTCAGTAGTGGACCTGCACATGGTTGAGGTTCATCGTATCATCATTCTTTGACACTCCAAACACTAACTTGAATGGATATTTAACGAACTTTGTGACCCTAGAATGGAACCTTCTAGTTACGATTATAGGTTTTTTCAACGCATGTACGGCAACCCCTGTTTGGTTACAGGATTAAGGAGAAGCTATAGTTAAATTTATTCTAGGAGAATAAGGAACCAATACGAGAATCCCCGAAACCTAGGGCGGTACCAAACAATGTAGAGTTCATCCAGCCAACCGAAATTGTTCATAAACCTGTCGGCAAGCTCTACAATGGCGGACAGTCTCGGCAAGTGTGCTCAAACGCTCAACACAGAAAAAGGCAAAACCCCAACATAATTCAAACAAAATAGCGGGCCCTGGAAGCAGCCCTCAGGCAACCCTCAAACTACCGAATTTTTGCGTCACCCCTGTCTAATTCTAACCATAATTAAGATAGACTCCATTATTAGCAAGCCATAGAATGGAAAGAAGGCGAACGATCGATTGACTCCTGGCGATGTCAGTGGGTGTGGTCCCAATGGCATAAACCGTATAGAGTCCCCATAATTTTTTCTTGCTCAGAGGCGGCCCTCTCGGGATGAGCTCTTGAGGCGAACAATAGACCGCCCGGGGTGACTTTTCTAAAGAACTTACCTGACCTGAGAAGTGAAGCTCTCCAGGACGACTGCCGCCCCGGACCCCTTCTGGTATAGATGAATGACCTTTATCAACCTCACCATGTTTAGGGTCACCTCCAACTTCAGGATCAATTCGAGGTTAAGAAACCTCTCGATCACCAGCGTTCAATTCCCTTATGGCTAACACTACTTTGGATATAAAATACACTATTCTACTAAAATATCATGCCCACGGATGTTTCAATACGCCGGTTCTCGGGGATAAACCTCGCTGCCAAGCAAAATATCGTTCTCACCAGTGTAATTCAACCAAACACCCACGGAAACAAATAAAAAAATCGCGCTATCAACCAGACAGCATTCAATAAATCAGAATTTGTTGCTGCTGGCTCCGACACAACCGTCCGCTTTTGCCAGTAGCGCAATATTCGGCAGGAAAATTAGTAATCGTATTTATGGCCAACCTAACTTTAGTGGTACATATTTCTGAAATGGAAGCAAAGGTGCTTTCTGTATTTATATAGAAAAACCTAAAGCCTTAACTGGGGCTGCCGATAATAAAATATTAAAGATGTATTTTTTCCCAAGCACGAGCAATTCCTAAAGGTGACATGCGCTCCAGAAACAAAGGCCAAACTTTATTGCATAACAGACTGCAACATATAGCTTTATAGAGCAATGTATAATAAGCAAAAACTGCATCGCAGTAATAAAATTGGTAGCCGTCTTATCGGCTTAGCGGTTAGATGGATCCGGCGAAGGGAATAGGTACACATCTACAGATGCCGAAATGTTTTCAAGATGTCTCAGAAGTAAGGAATATAGCAAATTCGCACGTTTCTCTTAGCGACAAACTTACAACGGTAAGACGTGAGTAAAAATCCATATGTCTGTCTGAAGTTATTCTCTCATGGCGCCAATATTCCTGTTCAACAGCCTCGCATAACAAATGTATTCCTGCTCTTAATCGAAAATTTGTTTCTATTGTATCAGTATTGACCTTGCCTAAACCTGGTCGCCCACGCAGATACACTGGTGATGACAATAAAAAATATTGTCTCCGGAAACTTGTCAAATCGTCCCCACAAGACAATACGTCGGCTGTCGGTGGAAGCTGGGAGGTCGAGCATGACTGTTCATAAAATCGTCAAAGGGTTAGTACTGCAGCAATTTAGTCCGCAAATAATGCATCAATTAAACGAAAATGATTTTGTGAGCCGGGTGGAGTTTGCTGCAGAATCGTTGGCGAAATATGACAATAACCCGGAATTGGCTGGTTTAGTTATGCGGCCCGATGAAAGCTCATTCAAGCGCAAAGGTCATTTAACCCAACCCATTTCAGTTTACTGGGCCAACAAGAAGAATCTCTTGAAACAATTGATCAACAGTCCCACGTTCCTGGAGTGACTGTTTGAGTGGGCATGCACTCTCTGGAGTGTTCAGTAGGCCATTGTTTTTCGACGAACCTGTTACAGTGCATTTTGTAAACAGAAACAAATTACGTTAGTAAAAGTGCTATACCTTTTTGAAGAGCATGATATAAAATTCCACACTATAATATATTACACAAGTTGGCGAATAATAGAAAACGAGTACACAAAAAGGAATGGCAAATTATTCAACAATTATTGTCAAAAAATTAAATATATATTACATGCATAAGTTCGCAGCAAAATTGGAAGGTGTCGGTCATAGCTTATATTCGGATTACGCGATTGAGCAGTAAATTGCAGAAATCCGGAATGTTAACTCTATCCTTCAAACATCAAGTTCTATTTCGAGCTTTGACTTAATGAAGCCATTGGATACATTTTTTAACACGCTAAAATAAAACGACGTTGTAACGTAACAACGTTATGCACCCAAAGATTATTGCTAGTTTGCCAACATATTTATTAATTGTTCTAGCTTACTTTTTACATTTCGTATCAAAGTTTACTAAAAACTAAGGATAAATCACATGATTAAGGAATGAATGAATTGATGACACAAGTCCGTGAACGTGGCGAAAACATGTCATAGATCAAAAACACACTCTGAAAATCGCTTAATAGTCGAAAGCACTAAAGTTTGTGAAATTACGCCGTTAGAACCAGGTTAATCTAACAGCAAATTACATTGTACAGGACAAAATTTATGTCACTGCTTAAAATGCTGAGATAATGCCAACAAACATGTAATGAAACAAGTGAAAATTAAATTCAGTAAATATTATATATATATACTTAACATAAAGCGCACCATAAAAATATTTCCGGATATTTAAATAAAATACCAGTGAACACTATTAATAAACAACAACTGGACATTTCAGTCAAATATATCCTACACAAATTTTAAGTGTATGGCTTACGAATTAAAACTGGTAAACTTATGCATAGCCCAAATTAAAACACGTTGAACTAAAATGAGTAAACAAAGTTTGGGAGGCGATTCATAATGACAATCAACTTCGCGAGTCCTATATCAGGTAGTCAATTGTTCCATGTCGATGGCTTTTGAAAAAAGTATTGCCTACAAGCAGTCGCCCTACTGGACGGTAATGTACGCGTTACATCAATTTTCATTCTTTTTATTAAGAAATCGTGCTAGCACACAGTCGTTCATTCAAATCAGCTTCTTACATACACTGTACAATATCTCAACAATAACTCTCGAATAACGCACGCAGTTATATATTTCAAATCAACGTTCACTGCAAAATATCGAGCTTAATTAAGATAAATAATAGTGCGGGTCTTAGAAATGTATAGCAACTGTTAAAACTCTGCGAACAGGCTCGAAAATTATCGAAATCTGAAGGCATTGGTTCGTAAACAATATTGGTGGCACCAGCATCATGAAGCTATACGATACCGTGGGCGTAACTGTGATTGCTATGACCAACCGTAATTCATCAATGAAGTGTCATCAAATGGCTGCTTTTGCTATTTTTGTCGCTGTTGTTTACGTGCTGATGGAATACGGGTCCGAGAAAAGCCCACGGAGTCTTTCGATGTAATAGAAACGTCTGAAATATCCGAGCCAGCACGAGACGGTGGTCGGGAGTTGCTCGATCGTGGTTGAATGCTGGTGTTGAATCCGAACCCTAGGCGACCCGACGAATTAAGGCCAGATGACTGACGGGTATCTACAAAAACACACAGTCGTTATTAGACATAACTTCAATACAGTACTGAATACATATTACACAAAAGTATTAATTAACGATATCCCTCAACTGGTAACACAGATGTTAGGAATTGGGTAAAACCAATACTACAATACCGTTAGCTATTTCTCAAATTTGCAGACGGAAGCTATACGATTATGTGTTACATTTTGAGGGTGTTGCTAGGCATATTTAAAAGTCGAGTAGAAACGCGAGACAGAAAAGTTTCGCGATTGAACAAATTTAGTACAATTATTGCAACCTTAGATTATTCAGAACGACACCCTAATCGACGGGGCGCGAAATGTTTCCATCAAAGGCAGTGCTGCCTCTAAAAACTGGTTGCACAATTGTTGCAGTAACCTTGCACACGATTAGCTTGACAAGGATATCCAAGATTAGGATCCCACGCTGCTAGAATATAGTCGTATCCTAATATAACCATTTAAGCCCAGTTCCGTTATTTGGAACATTACGCTGAACGTGGGTCTTAGGTTAAGGTGAAACACACAATATTCCAACAATTTTACTAAGCGAAGATCTATTCTGATTACTGTCTAAAAGGTAATCCATAAATAATTGATACTGACGGCGGTGGACATGTGGGACATAAGCTGAAGATTGTTAAACGGCGATGTCATATTTAATACAACTTCTGAAAACAATTCGAACAGAAATTACGGTTCTTCGGTGACTTGCGGCATTGTGTTATTGTAGAAATATATATTTCCATACAAAATAGCGCAAGCTAAATTTCATTTAAATATGCTAGTCAGAGCTGTAGCTAAAAATCGACTGTTCCCAAACGGCTGTACCGAGCCACACTGAGACCGGATGGGATATCCAAGCACTTGACTCAGACCTACAGCAGTTACGGACATAAATAAATGCAAATTTTTAGCGAGCAGTGGCACTGGTATTTGCTAATTTTTCGCGATCGATTGGCATAAAATGTGCATTTACTTGCAACAGTAAATCGTGGTGCCACACCACAACAAGCAACAACCTTGTTTCTAAGGTCTAGCGGCTTGTTTGTCCAAGGCTAAAATCGGGGACACAGAAAGTAAATGGATGTATATTTCACATTTCTTTACGTCAAGGTTTGTTTCTTGCGCAAATGCACAGCTTCATAAAAATGCGTATCTAATTTTAAAAAATGCACGTAGAAGCGCAGAGATTCAGTTTAGGCAATTTTTAATAACAAAATATTAAACGAATTCAAAAGGATATACTCCAAATGTAAGTTGAAAGTGTAATCTCAGCTGCAATAATTTTAGTTTCAAGGCTTTATTGATATGAAACAAGACAAAACTTATTTAACGAGTAGCTACAGTACTCGCCAGAAATACGTGACGCCTTTCGAACGAACTTCGAACAGGTCTCAAATAAAAATATAAAAAAGCGCACAAAAATTTCGAACACGTCTCGAACACATTTCGAGCAAAATTTAGCGCTTATCAAAAGAATTTCGAGTGAAAATCGAATGAACACCAGTCATTGGGCGGGCGTATACGTATTTCAAAGCGTTTGTTAATAGAGAAAATAGAACGTTGGATGTTTTAAACGGCTGTGCTAAAAAGCCATAATATCATACAAGAAAGCAGTAAAATATAAAAATGGACAAAATTTGCTAAAATTTTGAACAAACGTCCTTTAAAACGTTTTTGACACAATACCACAAATGAAATCGAACGTAAAAATACAATTGCTACAAAATAACAATCAAACAAGCAAAGTACAGCATCCGCCAGAAATGACGCTACTCAAAACACGTTAACACTGCTCGCTCGAGGCTCGAAAAATGTCATACAAAAACTGCTAGCTCGATATTGACTCGTTGCTCGATGGTGACTCGGAAAGGTAACAATCATTTCTGGCGCCTACTGTACATTTAGCAAACGTAAGTAATAGCGAGATGACCGCTATATGAAATAGCCCACACAGGTTTAAAGCTTAAAATACTAAAATTCCCTACGTTTCGCATTAAAAATTTTTGTTCAGAATTACGTTGTAATTTTGAACGACATTCCGAACGCATGAACAAGCCTTTAGTATCACACACTACAAGCTGTCTACTGCAAGCATTTACATTTCTGGCATAGCCACAACAAGCTCATTCAAAACAATTACCGTTGATTTCACAAAGCCAGTATTACTGAAGTTGAATTTGTTTCTGCTGTCGGCATCTAGCCCGACCTCTGCCACGCAGTGTGGACTTTATTGAGTCTGACAAGAAACAAAGCAGCATAACTAGTAAATACATGATAAAAGCACCATATCTCGCTATGACATTGGAATATTAACAAGCACCTGTTTATGTATGCTGTGACGAGAGCAAAGCAAATTATGTTACTTTGACGACGATTTGAAACCGGATCATTTCACGAAACCATGTCATTTACTCGGGGGGGGGGGCGGGGGGGGGGGGCTACATGAGCACTTTTTGGCCCATAGCACCAGTCTTGGAAGAAAATTTAATGTTAAAAAGCACGTCCGCGGCAAAGAGGTAGGGGACCTCTGTACCCCTACCTAGCAGAGCCAGAGGCCCTCAACCCGGGTTGGCCAAAGAAGCCAAAAACACATGTCCCACTATAAACCTTCGCCGTATCGCTAGCAGGGATATATAATATGTGTGTTTTTCATTTCACTGTGATCCTTTTGGTATTTGCTAATTTTTCCGGAAAAACTTGGGAGTAGCACGACACTGAAACTGCGCAAACTTCCGAAAAATTTTTTTCGGACAAGAAGGTCAAATCTGGCAGCTTGCATACGCTGGTAAATACGTCAAGGTGCACTAGCGTCGAAAATCAGTAATCTTACAGTACAGGTGTTATTGAAAAAAAGAATATCGCCTCTTCTTTTTTTTTTGGTATTTGGGGTTGGTTGGCGGGGGGGCGGGGGGGTATTTAAATATGGTTGGGGGGGGGGGGCGGGGTGCGGGGGTGGGGGCGGCGCTTGGGGGGCGCGGGGGGGGGGGGTGGGGCGGGGGGGGGGGGGGGGGGGGCGGGCGCGGGGGGGGCGGGGGGGGCAAAACTTTGAACAAACGTCTTTAAAACGTTTTTGACAAATCAAAAAAATCGAAGTAAAAATACAATTGCTACAAAATAACAATCAAACAAGCAAAGACAGATCGCCAGAAAGACGCTCTCAAAACACGTTACACTGCTCGCTCGAGGCTCGAAAAAGTCAAAAACTGCTAGCTCGATATTGACTCGTTCTCGATGGGACTCAAAGGTACATCATTTCTGGCGCCTACTGTACATTTAGCAAACGAAGAATAGCGAGATGACCGCTATATGAAATAGCCCACACAGGTTTAAAGCTTAAAATACTAAAATTCCCTACGTTTCGCATTAAAAATTTTTGTTCAGAATTACGTTGTAATTTTGAACGACATCCCGAACGCATGAACAAGCCTTTAGTATCACACACTACAAGCTGTCTACTGCAAGCATTTACATTTCTGGCATAGCCACAACAAGCTCATTCAAAACAATTACCGTTGATTTCACAAAGCCAGTATTACTGAAGTTGAATTTGTTTCTGCTGTCGGCATCTAGCCCGACCTCTGCCACGCAGTGTGGACTTTATTGAGTCTGACAAGAAACAAAGCAGCATAACTAGTAAATACATGATAAAAGCACCATATCTCGCTATGACATTGGAATATTAACAAGCACCTGTTTATGTATGCTGTGACGAGAGCAAAGCAAATTATGTTACTTTGACGACGATTTGAAACCGGATCATTTCACGAAACCATGTCATTTACTCGGGGGGGGGGCGGGGGGGGGGCAACATCGACACTTTTTTGGCCCATAGCACCAGTCTTGGAAGAAAATTTAATGTCGCTGAAATGTAGTAATAGCACGTCCGTCGGTCATAATGAGGTATGGTGGACCTCTGTACCCCTAACCTAGCAGTAGCCAGAGGCCCTCAACCCGGGTTGGCCAAATGAAGCCAAAAACACATGTCCCACTATAAACCTTCGCCGTATCGCTAGCAGGTGATATATAATATGTGTGTTTTTCATTTCACTGTGATCCTTTGGTATTTGCTAATTTTTCCGGAAAAACTTGGGAGTAAGCATCGACACTGAAACTGACGTCAAACTTCCGAAAAATTTTTTTCGTGACAAGAAGGTCAAATCTGGCAGCTTGCATACGCTGGTAAATAACGTCAAGGTGCACTAGCGTCAAAAATCAGTAATCTTAATCAGTACAGGTGTTATTGAAAAAAAAGAATATCAGCCTCTGTCCATGTGTTGTTTGATTATCAAGTCGAAGGTCATAAAGTGCCAAAAATGGGGTATGCAAAAAGTAGCCCCCCCCCGACCTACCGAAAATTAAATTTAAAAAAAGCCAAATTTTGCATAAAGTTTTACAATAGGCCGGATAGAAACATAGTAACGCCCCACTAGAATGGACACATGTAATAAAAATTTTTTAATGGAAATCCCGACCGCATGTATAATAAAAGAAACCGAAGGGCGCAAGAATCATATTAGTATATAAGTTTATCATCATTGCACCATGATATGGGGCCGTGCTGTTTGGGTAGCTAGGGAACCCTTCAGATTGCCCGCACATCTATTCTTCGCATTGTCCCTGGTATCATCACCTAAATGTAAGCTAATCGCACATCAATTGTGTTTGTTTTACAGCAGCAGAGTGTTGAAATAAATCTAGAATCTCTGGAAGTAGCCAAAGTTTCACGTAATGTATGTTGTTGGAAGGTGTACTCCCGACCTGAGGTGTAGCCCCCCCCCCCGACTAACACATATTGGGGCGCCAATTTTTACAAGGCCTAAGGACCTTCCTGAAATTTTTTGTCGGACATCCCCCACTCATGGTTGGTTCGTGAGCATAAAATGATATCCGTAGGTGCTGTCTCCGTTGCGCTAGAAAAACTTGTGCGACAGGCTTGTTCTAAATTGGTCGATTTTTAACCATAAAAGGGCCCTAGCTGCACCAATGTTAGGTCGCAACTCCGCCAAATGGTTTGACTGTGACCCTTTTGGTCTAACTTGCATGCAAACAGACCATGATTCCCATGTCACTGCGCTACCCTACAGAATAATGACTTATTTCGGATTAAAATTTGACCCCCAGGGGTACCCCTTTGCGACCCCTGTAGCAGGTTTCAGGTAGCTCGTTTTACATAGAGACATCGATATTCGAAAAATTCAGCGTTTTTTATGTCGGAAGGGGTCTAGACACTATACATACGAAAACGTTTTATTTTAGCTTCAAAAATGGTGAGTCAAAAGTACATGGTTTCGTGAAATGACTCAACCATTGTAGTCTCGTGGGTTTATCTCGTTATATGGCGCCTTCGAATTTGG